>NW_025565949.1:5000-35000 GCF_020424385.1 Procambarus clarkii | reverse complement strand
GAGAGAGAGAGAGAGAGAGAGAGAGAGAGAGAGAGAGAGAGAGAGAGAGAGAGCGCGTCTGACTGAAAGAAGAAAATGAGAGAATCTCCAGACAAAGTAATCCCTCAACATCCTGTATTAACTTACGCAAAAAAATCCCTCATAATCCCTCAGTGTTATTAGTATTACTTCCGTCTCGGTAGTGAGCTGATCTGAATAAGCATTGCATCCTGGGTAATTACTCCGGTGATCCGCTGACAGGCCATTTACCCTGGGGGGAGGGTGGGTGGGGGGGGGGGCGGGTGGGGGGAGGGGGGGAGGGGGGTGGGGGGGTGTTACACACACACACCACTTGATTGACAGTTGAGAGGCGGGACCAAAGAGCCAGAGCTCAACTCCCGCAAGCACAACTAGGTGAGCACAACTAGGTGAGTACAACTAGGTGAGTACACACACACACACACACACACACACACACACACACACACACACACACACACACACACACACACAACACACACACACACACACACACACACAGAAACACACACAGAAATCTCAGGAACCTGTACACCTGTTGCTTGACGGTTGAGAGGCGGGACCAAAGAGCCAGAGCTCAACCCTCCGCAAGCACAATTAGGTGAGTACACAGAGGGGCCTCGCGGCTGAGTGGATAGCACTCGGGGGGGTCATAGTCCTAAGGGCCTGGGTTCGATTCCCAGCCGAGGCAGAAACAAGCTGGCAAAGTTTCTTTCACCCTGCTGCTCTGTTCACCTAGCAGTAAATAGGTACCTGGAAATTAGACAACTTTTATGATCTGCTTCCAAGGGATGTGTGAGTGTGTGTGTGTGTGTGTGTGTGTGTGTGTGTGTGTGTGTGTGTGTGTGTGTGTGTGTGTGTGTGCCAGAAATATATGAAGTAGACATAATAGAGGAAAATAAGGTGCTTAGAAAGGCGGGGCCCAAGAGCTAATAGCTCGATTCCGCAGACACAAACAGTGAACACACACACACACACACACACACACACACACACACACACACACACACACACACACACACACACACACACACACACACACACCTTTTGACACCGCTCCTCAAAAGCAACTCCAATGCAAACGAGAAAAGCGAGTGGAGTACCTTTAATGTCGTTGCTATGTCCCATCCACTTCGTAATATACCTCACAACGATTTAAAAGAAGCATTAAGCTTATTCTTACCAGTGCTTCCTGACGAGGCTAAGCTCATGAGGCGAAGCAGAACTGAGAACTGCAATACATATCGAGTTAAACTAGACAAATCTACAGAGATGGTTTGAGAAATGGCCATTAAACTTCAACCTTGACAAGTGCAAGGTTATGAGGATGAGAGTTGGAGCAAGAAGACCATTGTTACACTACAGGATGAAGGGAAGGCCACTCCCACTTATGAACAAGAGAAAGACTAAGGTGTGGACACATCTGGAGTGCCACCACCAGGTGTGGACACACCTGGAGTGCCACCACCAGGTGTGGACACATCTGGAGAGCCGCCACCACCAGGTGTGGACACACCTGGAGAGCCACCACCAGGTGTGGACACACCTGGAGAGCCACCACCAGGCGTGGACACACCTGGAGAGCCACCACCAGGCGTGGACACACCTGGAGAGCCACCACCAGGCGTGGACACACCTGGAGAGCCACCACCAGGCGTGGACACACCTGGAGAGCCACCACCAGGCGTGGACACACCTGGAGAGCCACCACCAGGCGTGGACACACCTGGAGAGCCACCACCAGGCGTGGACACACCTGGAGAGCCACCACCAGGCGTGGACACACCTGGAGAGCCACCACCAGGCGTGGACACACCTGGAGAGCCACCACCAGGCGTGGACACACCTGGAGAGCCACCACCAGGCGTGGACACACCTGGAGAGCCACCACCAGGCGTGGACACACCTGGAGAGCCACCACCAGGCGTGGACACACCTGGAGAGCCACCACCAGGCGTGGACACACCTGGAGAGCCACCACCAGGTGTGGACACACCTGGAGAGCCACCACCAGGTGTGGACACACCTGGAGAGCCACCACCAGGCGTGGACACACCTGGAGAGCCACCACCAGGTGTGGACACACCTGGAGAGCCACCACCAGGCGTGGACACACCTGGAGAGCCACCACCAGGCGTGGACACACCTGGAGAGCCACCACCAGGTGTGGACACACCTGGAGAGCCACCACCAGGTGTGGACACACCTGGAGAGCCACCACCAGGTGTGGACACATCTGGAGAGCCACCACCAGGTGTGGACACATCTAGAGAGCCACCACCAGGTGTGGACACATCTGGAGAGCCACCACCAGGTGTGGACACACCTGGAGAGCCACCACCAGAGGCACACATCACAATATGCCACACCTGCAAATCTCCAGTTATCATCCCTTCTGAACATTGTACGAGAACCGTTATCAAGTGCGCTGCCCCGGCATGGAACCCCTACCGAAACACAAAACTAGAAAAGTTCAGAAATATGCAAAACAGACTCGTTCCCGAGCTCAGGATGATTAGCTATGAAGAGAGACAGAGGGAACTAGACCTCCCTATAGCCAAGAATGATTAGGGACCTCTTTCGCCCCCGTCACGTAACTCCCTAATTATACATACCCGCGTGACGAACGGTAACGTCACTCACCTTTTCCTATACCCCTCAACCCCCCCCCTTCCCTTCACCCCCCCCCCTCTCCTCCTCTTTCTCCTACCCTTATAAATCTCTCCCTCCCCCCCTCCCCCCTACCCCGCCACCTCGGCTCCATCCACTGACCTGAACGTCTGAACTTTCTCCAAAGTTTGACATCTTGGGAGAGGGAAAAAAATATACGTTGCGAAAACTTGGAAGATTCAGAGATTTTTATGTTCGAGTGTCTGTCTTTGGCCGAGGTGAGGGGGGGGGGGAGGGGAGACAGGGGAGGAGAGGAAGGAGGAGGAGGATGAAAGTCTTAAATAAGGACTTAAGTATGCTGTCAGCATCAGCTACGTCATAAGGAGAGGCGTAGCAGGGTCCAGGTGACGGGGTCTGGGTCAGGGGCATTTTATGTAGTCAAGCGAGCAACTGGGGTTCACGTAGTAGATGGCGCGCGCTCATCTAGAACACTTGTAGCGAGGTTATCTTGAGGTTATCTTGAGATGATTTCGGGGCTTTTTTTAGTGTCCCCCCCCCCTTTTTTTTTTTTAGCGAGAGATAGATACATTGTCTCGTGACGCGAAATATCATATAAGCTGCCTTTACAACGAAGCAAAAGATTTGGATGTTAAGATATCAACATTTGGATGTTAAGATATCAACATTTGGATGTTAAGATATCAACTTTTGGATGTTAAGATATCAACATTTGGATGTTAAGATATCAACTTTTGCATGTTAAGATGTCAACAACGTATCGTAAGGAATGTGATCGCCCGCTGCACATCTACGCAGTAAGCTTCCCTCTTCGCAAAACAATTCAGGAATCATACTTGACAATTGCCCAGATGACGAGTCCGCCAACAGAAAACGAAGCTTGAGAAAACCCCGAGGTATACCACCACACAAGTTCCAGAGTTGAGCGGCATGAGTTACGAGGAACGACTTGTAGAACTGAACTTCACGCCACTAGAAGAGACAAGATGCAGCTGGAGACATAATTTTCACATGACATTTGACATGTTTGACACACATGGACAGTGTTGGAAAGAACCTAAGTGACGCAAAGACATATATATACGAAGGAATAGCAAGATTAATACATATATACTCTAAATAAGAATGAAACAAATGAGTAATTTCGTGCGTAAATATGACGAAGGCCAAAATGTCTGAGATGATTAATATCAGTCAGATAGAACACGAGAAGCGGGACGCAAGAGCTAAATCTCAGCCCTTCACAAGCACAGATATACGACTCCAAAATAATACAACGTCCTCCCCCTCCAGCGGCCGGACATACCTGTTCATTTAAACATACGTAGATCTGATATAACTATAAATATACCTCCCCATGCAGGCAGTATACCCATCCACCTCCAAACTCCCCCCTCTACCAAACTACACTCCCTTACCCCATCAACCACCCCCCCCCCACTCAACCCAGTCCACCCCTACCCAACACTCAATCCCAACCCAACCCCCCCACCACCCAAACCTCAATAAGTAACAATTACCCCGATAATGTGACCCGTTTCGAAAAATACGACAATTAGTTTCAATTACCAAAACAGAGAATAGCATCACTATGTTAAGTATTTTTATTCGAGAGCTTCTCTGGTACGTGAAGCGTGAGTTTAGGGTTCCTGTTGTAGTGGGATAGGTGGCGTCAGTGGGATAGGTGGCGTCGGTGGGATAGGTGGCGTCGGTGGGATAGGTGGTGTCGGTGGGATAGGTGGCGTCAGTGGGATAGGTGGCGTCGGTGGGATAGGTGGTGTCGGTGGGATAGGTGGCGTCAGTGGGATAGGTGGCGCCAGTGGGATAGGTGGCGTCGGTGGGATAGGTGGCGTCGGTGGGATAGGTGGTGTCGGTGGGATAGGTAGCGTCGGTGGGATAGGTGGTGTCGGTGGGATAGGTGGCGTCAGTGGGGTGGGAGGAGCGGGTGGTGTTCATGGGATAGGCAAAACTACAATAAGAAAAAAGATAGTAGAGAGAATGATGGTTGTATTATTTTTTCTAGGGGAGCAGGAGTGAAGAGACGCAGGTGAAAGGGGACAAGTTTAGAAATGGGTTAATTTAGAAAAGTTTGGAAAAGATAATGTGAGTTATGATAGCAGGCGGACTGTCCGCCTTGCTGACACGATGTGTGTGCTCACCTAGTTGTGCTACTGCCAAAAACAGTCGCCCCCGGGTGGGCTCGAACCACCAACCTTTCGGTTAACAGCCGAACGCGCTAACCAATTGTGCCACGGAGGCATGTGTGTGAGTTGGCAGCTAAGCTAAGCTTACTCTCTCTCTTGTCAGGGAGCTGTGAGTGTGTAAGGTTTTTCACATGTATTTCAGCATATATAAGGGTCTCTATAGATGATTATTGTGTAGCGTTGACATAAATACAGTTTATTGTTTTTCTGCATATTTTGATATTCTCTTTAAGTGATTATTTTATTATTAATGTATTGTTAAGAATAGGGAGGGAGGAAGGGGTTTTTTGCTCATTGTTTCATCTGGGAATTAACTATTGTGCAGCTTGGTTTCCATCGAGTATCATATCGAGGCTCTTGGGCCACCAGCTGTGGGAGCGGGGCGTCTCATCTTGGGCCACCAGCTGTGGGAGCGGGGCGTCTCATCTTGGGCCACCAGCTGTGGGAGCGGGGCGCCTCATCTTGGGCCACCAGCTGTGGGAGTGGGGCGTCTCATCTTGGGCCACCAGCTGTGGGAGTGGGGCGTCTCATCTTGGGCTACCAGCTGTGAGAGTGGGGCGTCTCATCTTGGGCCACCAGCTGTGGGAGCGGGGCGTCTCATCTTGGGCCACCAGCTGTGGGAGTGGGGCGTCTCATCTTGGGCCACCAGCTGTGGGAGTGGGGCGTCTCATCTTGGGCCACCAGCTGTGGGAGCGGGGCGTCTCATCTTGGGCCACCAGCTGTGGGAGCGGGGCGTCTCATCTTGGGCCACCAGCTGTGGGAGTGGGGCGTCTCATCTTGGGCCACCAGCTGTGGGAGTGGGGCGTCTCATCTTGGGCCACCAGCTGTGGGAGTGGGGCGTCTCATCTTGGGCTACCAGCTGTGAGAGTGGGGCGTCTCATCTTGGGCCACCAGCTGTGGGAGCGGGGCGTCTCATCTTGGGCCACCAGCTGTGGGAGTGGGGCGTCTCATCTTGGGCCACCAGCTGTGGGAGTGGGGCGTCTCATCTTGGGCCACCAGCTGTGGGAGCGGGGCGTCTCATCTTGGGCCACCAGCTGTGGGAGCGGGGCGTCTCATCTTGGGCCACCAGCTGTGGGAGTGGGGCGTCTCATCTTGGGCCACCAGCTGTGGGAGTGGGGCGTCTCATCTTGGGCCACCAGCTGTGGGAGTGGGGCGCCTCATCTTGGGCCACCAGCTGTGGGAGTGGGGCGCCTCATCTTGGGCCACCAGCTGTGGGAGCGGGGCGCCTCATCTTGGGCCACCAGCTGTGGGAGTGGGGCGTCTCATCTTGGGCCACCAGCTGTGGGAGTGGGGCGTCTCATCTTGGGCCACCAGCTGTGAGAGCGGGGCGCCTCATCTTGGGCCACCAGCTGTGGGAGCGGGGCGTCTCATCTTGGGCCACCAGCTGTGGGAGCGGGGCGTCTCATCTTGGGCCACCAGCTGTGGGAGCGGGGCGTCTCATCTTGGGCCACCAGCTGTGGGAGCGGGGCGTCTCATCTTGGGCCACCAGCTGTGGGAGCGGGGCGTCTCATCTTGGGCCACCAGCTGTGGGAGTGGGGCGTCTCATCTTGGGCCACCAGCTGTGGGAGTGGGGCGTCTCATCTTGGGCCACCAGCTGTGGGAGCGGGGCGTCTCATCTTGGGCCACCAGCTGTGGGAGCGGGGCGTCTCATCTTGGGCCACCAGCTGTGGGAGCGGGGCGTCTCATCTTGGAGTAATCTTTCTAACATTGGGTCTTCAAACATTCCGATGGTGTTCCACACCCTGGAGGCTTGGTGCTGTAGTCTGATGTTTAGTGACTGCCCTGGAAACACAAACCGAAACTGTCTCTATTTTCCGCTTGTTACAACTTGAAATAAAGTTGTTACATCTTGGCTTCACGTGTTTATGACGTATTAGAACGTTGTTACAACTTGCTATATTGGTTGTTATAACTGGTTAGGTGGTGTTAAAACTTGCTCGAACGTTGTACCAACGTCGTAGTTTTGTGTTCAGGAGTTCCTGGAGCTCCTGGAGTGTCTGGTCATATGGTGGACGGTGTTTTGCTGCTCTCCTTAGCGCCTTACTTTGCACTGCTTGTAGTTCTTGCATGTTAGTTTTCTTTAAGGTGTGTAGTGGTACTGGGGGATACTCTAGATGAGGCCGGACTAGAGCCTTGTATAAGTGTAGCTGTATGTTTGTGCTGAGTTTTCGGAATCGCCTCAGTTTTCCTAAAGCTGATTTTGCTTTGTTTATTCTGCCCTTTACGTGAATTTTTACACATGTTCGACTAATCTTGAGTCCCAGTACTCTAGTACTAGTCTTGTAGTACTCTAGTCCTAGTATCCTAGTACTAGTCTTGAGTCCCAGTACTCTAGTACTAGTCTTGTAGTACTCTAGTCCTAGTATCCTAGTACTAGTCTTGAGTCCCAGTACTCTAGTACTAGTCTTGTAGTACTCTAGTCCTAGTACCCTAGTACTAATCTTGAGTCCCAGTACTCTAGTACTAGTCTTGTAGTACTCTAGTCCTAGTATCCTAGTACTAATCTTGAGTCCCAGTACTCTAGTACTAGTCTTGTAGTACTCTAGCCCTAGTATCCTAGTACTAATCTTGAGTCCCAGTACTCTAGTACTAGTCTTGTAGTACTCTAGCCCTAGTATCCTAGTACTAATCTTGAGTCCCAGTACTCTAGTACTAGTCTTGTAGTACTCTAGTCCTAGTACCCTAGTACTAATCTTGAGTCTTAGTACCCTACATTCGTTTATTGGATAGGACAGAGTCAAGGATAATAGGAGTCTGGGTTTCTTTTTACGATGTGTATTAACTAGAACTTTTGTGTATTTGTACTTATGTTCAATTGCTGTTCAAATTTGTTCATGAATTGAATTGCTGCCTCGGTCTTTTTGGTCAGTAGCGGCTTTAATGGTCCAGGCTGGGATTATGGGTGACATCGTCAGCGTATGTGATGTATCCTCCATGTTGGGGTTGGGGTAGGTCAGCTGTATCAGGCTGTATATATTGTATGCTGTATATATTTTGCTGTATATATATTGATATTATATATATATTAGCTGTATATATTTTGAGATATGAGATATATACAAGAGTTGTTACATTCTTGTACAGCCACTAGTACGCGTAGCGTTTCGGGCAAGTCCTTAATCCTATGGTCCCTGGAATACGATCCCCGCCGCGAAGAATCGTTTTTTCATCCAAGTACACATTTTACTGTTGCGTTAAACAGAGGCTACAGTTAAGGAATTGCGCCCAGTAAATCCTCCCCGGCCAGGATACGAACCCATGACATAGCGCTCGCGGAACGCCAGGCGAGTGTCTTACCACTACACCACGGAGACTGATATGTTGAAAAGCGAAGGTGAAAGACAGCTTCCCTGTGGTACTCCACTTTTCAGTTGTATTACGTCACCCAACTAGCTGCCGATACTGAGCGTAGCTGTTCTGTTCTCTTGTATACATAAAGCCGCAGAGTGTGGTAGTAAATCTCTTTTCTTGGAATCCTTACCTCTTATTATCTCGTATCTCAGGCCGGTGTCGCTAGACTTGTCGAAAGCTTCCCCAGGCATCTTTGGGAAGGGAAAGGGAATTATCAGGGTAAAGCGCCAAGCCATTACGACTATATAGCCCTGGGAAGGGGGTCAGGATAAGGATTTGGGATGGGACGGGGGAAGGAAAGGAATGATGCCCAACCGCTTGGACCGGTCGGGGGATTGAAAGACATCTTTGGGAGCTACATTACGATGTTCTTTTTTTTTTTGTCGACATTGCGTTGGTCATAAGCTGGTAGATCAGGGCTACAGTTGTATGGGCCACTCTGAAGGTGTCTAAACCCGTGATTATCTGGTGTTATACTTTTCCTCTTCAGTGTATATACTTCACAAGTCCAACTACTTGAGCTGGACGGTAGACCGACGGTTTCGCTTCATGCAGGTCGGCGTTCAATCCCCGACCGTCCACAAGTGGTTGGGCACCATTCCTTCTCCCCCATTCCTTCTCCCGTCCACCATTCCTTCCATTCCTTCTCCACCATTCCTTCTCCCGTCCCATCCCAAATACTCATCCTGATTTGTTGTTACAGATTCAGCTACTCGGAACAAGTTCCAAGTAGCACGGGCTATGGTGAGCCCGTAATGGACTTACCTCAAGTAGTGCAATAGTGGCGCCTCATCCTGAGTCCTTCACAGTGCTATACAGTCGTAATGACTTGATACTTTTTCTCTTAATAATTCCCTTCCCTTCACAAGTCCGACTCTTTATTTGTTTTCGAATATTTTACCCGAAACCTCGAGAAAAGGAAATTGGTCTTTAGTTTTCACTTTGGATTGGGGATTTTCCTGGTTTGGGGGATTAATCCAATTTGTGGCATTTTTTTTTTATGTGGGGAATAGTCCAGATGCAAAAAACTGCATTTCAGATACGTGTGTATTGAAGGATTGCAGTTACTGGTAGGTTAATTAATGCTATTATATTTATTCTGCTAGTGCCTGGTGCCTTGTTCTTGAAACTTCTAATTGTTTCTTGGACCTCTGCGATGGTTGTTGGTTCGTAAGGTGGCACTCATTACCTATGTTGTTAAGGTCTATTTGTTGATAAGGTCTATTGCCTGCTATGGAAGTAATATTCTGAATTAGTGACGCTGGAGGAAGAGAGGAATGAATAGGAAGTGAGGTAAGTAGATGGAGGGAGAAGAGGGGAGGTAGGTAGAGGGAGGTAGGGATGGAGGGAGGGAGGGAGGTAGGGAACGGGATGAACGTTCATCGATTGGCAGCCTTGTCTCCCGGGTGTAGTTGGTGTGGGGCCCGGGGCCCCCTTGGCGCACAGGGGGGCCCCTCCACACACACACACACACACACACACACACACACACACACACACACACACACACACACACACACACACACACACAGAAAACCAAACCAATACTCCAAAAGTTTTCAAGACAAAAAAACGCTCCCCTGAACCTAACTTAACCACGCTTGTGGTCGAGGCTCAAACCCTCCCGTGCCTTGCCCCCCGTGCTTGTTTCTGTCAAGTGCTGGCACTGTCACGACGCCAGTGTCAAGTGCTGGCACTGTCACGACGCCAGTGTCAAGTGCTGGTACTGTCACGACGCCAGTGTCAAGTGCTGGCACTGTCACGTCGCCAGTGTCAAGTGCTGGTACTGTCACGACACCAGTGTCAAGTGCTGGTACTGTCACGACGCCAGTGTCAAGTGCTGGCACTGTCACGACGCCAGTGTCAAGTGCTGGCACTGTCACGACGCCAGTGTCAAGTGCTGGCACTGTCACGACGCCAGTGTCAAGTGCTGGTACTGTCACAGCGCCAGTGTCAAGTGCTGGTACTGTCACGACGCCAGTGTCAAGTGCTGGTACTGTCACGACGCCAGTGTCAAGTGCTGGTACTGTCACGACGCCAGTGTCAAGTGCTGGTACTGTCACGACGTTAGTGTCAAGTGCTGGTACTGTCACGACGCCAGTGTCAAGTGCTGGTACTGTCACAGCGCCAGTGTCAAGTGCTGGCACTGTCACGACGCCAGTGTCAAGTGCTGGTACTGTCACAGCGCCAGTGTCAAGTGCTGGCACTGTCACGACGCCAGTGTCAAGTGCTGGTACTGTCACGACGCCAGTGTCAAGTGCTGGTACTGTCACGACGTTAGTGTCAAGTGCTGGTACTGTCACGACGCCAGTGTCAAGTGCTGGTACTGTCACAGCGCCAGTGTCAAGTGCTGGTACTGTCACGACGCCAGTGTCAAGTGCTGGTACTGACACGACGCCAGTGTCAAGTGCTGGTACTGTCACGACGCCAGTGTCAAGTGCTGGTACTGTCACAGCGCCAGTGTCAAGTGCTGGTACTGTCACGACGCCAGTGTCAAGTGCTGGTACTGTCACGACACCAGTGTCAAGTGCTGGTACTGTCACGACGCCAGTGTCAAGTGCTGGCACTGTCACGACGCCAGTGTCAAGTGCTGGTACTGTCACGACGTTAGTGTCAAGTGCTGGTACTGTCACGACGCCAGTGTCAAGTGCTGGTACTGACACGACGCCAGTGTCAAGTGCTGGTACTGTCACGACGCCAGTGTCAAGTGCTGGTACTGTCACAGCGCCAGTGTCAAGTGCTGGTACTGTCACGACGCCAGTGTCAAGTGCTGGTACTGTCACGACGCCAGTGTCAAGTGCTGGTACTGTCACGACGCCAGTGTCAAGTGCTGGTACTGTCACGACGTTAGTGTCAAGTGCTGGTACTGTCACGACGCCAGTGTCAAGTGCTGGCACTGTCACGACACCAGTGTCAAGTGCTGGTACTGTCACGACGCCAGTGTCAAGTGCTGGCACTGTCCCGTCGCCAGTGTCAAGTGCTGGTACTGTCACGACGCCAGTGTCAAGTACTGGCATTCTCAGCATACTTGGTAAAGTGAATTTAAGTGTATACCAAGAGTGACAACTCCCTGTACAAAAGTACCCCAGATGAACATTTATGTCTTCCAGGAAAGTAAGAACAAGTCTTTTGACATAAGGTCCAGGACAGCCTATTGGTCCTTATAGAAATTACAGACGCGGAACCTAACGTCAGTTACAAGAAAATATTGATGTTGGAGCTGGAGTTGTGATCCAAATATGAAACCGGTTTTAAGTTCAAGTTCGAAGGCCTCTGGGTAGAATTTAGAACTTGTGGAGACTACCCGTAGACATCCGTAGACATCATGGTGTAATTATCATCTACTCTCTCTCTTTATGAAGAACTTAATTAGATTAAACTAACAAAAAAGAAAGAGATTTAAGACATGTTAGAAAGTGTTCCGTTTCTGTGTTCAGATTTGTCATCAAGGTTATCTTGAGGTTATCTTGAGATGATTTCGGGGCTGTTTAGTGTCCCCGCGGCCCGGTCCTCGACCAGGCCTCCACCCCTAGGAAGCAGCCCGTGACAGCTGACTAACACCCAGGTACCTATTTTACTGCTAGGTAACACGGGCATAGGGTGAAAGAAACTCTGCCCATTGTTTCTCGCCGGCGCCTGGGATCGAACCCAGGACCACAGGATCACAAGTCCAGCGTGCTGTCCGCTCGGCCGACCGGCTCCCTAAAGACGTAGATGAACTTTCAACATTCTTTAACATTCTCTATTTAACATTCAAAGGCCATTTGCAGTGTTATTTATCTATGATAAAGTCCACATTAACTACTCGTATATTTAATGCCAATAAGAAGTCACCTTCTTGCTAGTGCCTGTTTACTACCAATATATAGAATAAAAGTTATGGAAAAAGGATTATTTATAGCAATAACTTGGAAAAAAAAGTAATTATGACAAGCAGGATTCATAAACTTTCTCTGTCGACTGTTGTGGCAACTTCTCAAAATCCTGGTGCCAAATGGTGGTACTTCTTCAAACTACTTCTTTAAGTGGTTGCCTCACCTGATAATGGTTGTTGTCAAGTGGTGGCGCCACCTGAACCTTCAGTGGTGTCAAGTACTTCCGACCTCTGGAGTCAGGGGGGGGGGGCGTCACGCCCTCGTATAGCATCTTCTGCGAATTATTTGTTACGTCAGAAAGTGGGCGGCGGCGCCCTCGGGGAGCCTGCGTCCCCCGTGACGTCCGCCAGAGGAAGCGCAACTATTTTCATAAACACGGCCATGGGGTGCTGGGTCGACCGGCGCCGCCCCTCAAACTATTCTCATATTAGGACAACCTCGTCGTGACCTCGTCGTGACCTCGTCGTGACCTCGTGTTCGAGGCTGCCGACTATGGGAACACTCTCCGTACCAGCGACCGGCGGAGGGGTGGGGACAGCAGGCCCATTGGCAAACGGGAGAGAGGGGAAAGAAGCCTAGCCTTCCTGGCAGAGAGTGACTTATTAACTTCCTTGCCCACTCCTGCCTTTCAACCAGTCTCCTCAACGGAATTTAAATATCAAGACAGCCCCTCTCTTTCTCCCCCAACCCCCCCTCCTCTCTCTCTCTCTCTCTCTCTCTCTCTCTCGAATCGACTTATATTATATTTCTCTAATTTCCGCCACCGGTACACACTACGCGATAAATCCCTGGTCGTCTCGGTGGTGCTCGTATCAATAATCGTAAATATGGTCCAAAAGTAGGAAAGGCTTTTTCAGGTCTCTCTGGAAGAGCTTTTTCACTATTTTTTTATTTTATATATATATATATATATATATATATATATATATATATATATATATATATATATATATATATATATATATATATATTTTAGGTATAGCTGGGAAGGGGCGGGGGGGAGTTCTCAGGTCTCAGTGGGTCTTTCTCATAACTTGGCGGTTTCAAGAGATCAATTTCAAGAGATCAATCAATCAAGACCTGATCAATCGTCTCAAGAGACGATTGATCAGGTCTGTAAAGTATTCATGGAGGCTTCGGGGGATCTTTCTGAGGTGTCTTGGGCCTTCCTCAGCTCTAGGGAGGACTTTTCAGGGTTGGGTGGGGCTTGTGGCCAGGTCTTGTGGCCAGGTCTTGTGGGCTGAGCTGCGAGAGATACGGGACCTGAGGCCAGATTCACGAAGCAGTTACGCAAGTACTTACGAACGTGTACATCTTTCCTCCATTTTTGACGGCTTTGGTTACATTTATTAAACAGTTTACAAACATGAAAACTTGCCAATCAACTGTTGTTATTGGTATAAACAGCCTCCTGGTGCTTCGGAGCTTATTAACTGTTTAGTAATTGTAAACAAAGCCGCCAAAGGTTGAGAAAAGATATACAGGTTCGTATGTGCTTGCGTAACTGCTTCGTGAATCTGGACCTTGGATTCTAACTGACCCTGCGCTCTGTGTTGGACACCGGGTTGAAGGGTACTCTATGTCGTCTGTAAATCACCTACACGTTTGTAAATTGTGTACTCAAAAATGGCCGTGTACATTGTATACTTCGACTGTGTAAATTGTATATGTTGTGTATATGATATACTACGACTGTGTAAACTGTATACCCCGGCTGTCTTAATTGTATATATATACTCCGCTAGTGTGTAAATTATACCAAGCTGCATCACTGCTATATCACAGGTATGATATAGGGGGAACTAGAGGAACTCTTGACATACTTACGGTACTGTATAACCAGGATATATCGCAGCTAGAGTGTGGTCACCCCTCACTCTCACTCGCACAATACTTACCTGGAAAGGAAAAGTTTTATATATTAGCTCGAGTCTCGGACTGTTTACACATATAAGAGAAAATAGACTACAGGTGATTGAGGTACACAAGGAAATTCTATTCATAAAATCATAAATTCATAATTCATAAAATCATAAATTCATCTTCCCACAGCATGAGGCGCCCTGCTTAAGCTGTGGGAAGATCACACCTTTGAGGTATCAAGATTTTAGTCAAGGATTTATCGAACTCATACGTGTCCACTTACGAAGCCTGAACATCTTTCCTCAATCATGGAGGGTTTTGTTTGCATTTAATAAACAGCTTATGGCCTGCCAAGTGCTTCAAGATTGCCTGTAACAATGATACAGCGAGATTGTCGCTGTATTGACCAATCCAACTGCTTCTTGGAAGCACTTGGATTTCTGTAAGAAATTCTGAGAAAAAAAAATTCTGAAAAAAAGAAATTCGGGAATTCTGTAAGGGTGTTTTGAATAGTTTCACCATAAGTGATCAACAATGGCTGTACAAATCCACAAGGGCCGTGACGAGGATTCGAACCTGCGTCCGAGAGCATCCCAGACGCTGCCTTAATCGACTGAGCTACGACATGGTCAAAAGGAGTTGAAACCGAAGTTCTACTGAACTCGCTGGCTCCTGCAGCCTCTCCGAGACACAAACCAGGGTTTTACACCTGGTTTGATGCATCACGTTATTGGGATTTGTGTGTGTAACAATGGCTCTATTTGTGTGTGTAACAATGGCTCTATTTGTGTGTGTAACAATGGCTCTATTTCTGTGTGTAACAATGGCTCTATTTCTGTGTGTAACAATGGCTCTATTTCTGTGTGTAACAATGGCTCTATTTGTGTGTGTAACAATGGCTCTATTTGTGTGTGTAACAATGGCTCTATTTGTGTGTGTAACAATGGCTCTATTTGTGTGTGTAACAATGGCTCTATTTGTGTGTGTAACAATGGCTCTATTTCTGTGTGTAACAATGGCTCTATTTCTGTGTGTAACAATGGCTCTATTTGTCTGTGTAACAATGGCTCTATTTGTGTGTGTAACAATGGCTCTATTTCTGTGTGTAACAATGGCTCTATTTGTGTGTGTAACAATGGCTCTATTTGTGTGTGTAACAATGGCTCTATTTGTGTGTGTAACAATGGCTCTATTTGTGTGTGTAACAATGGCTCTATTTGTGTGTGTAACAATGGCTCTATTTGTGTGTGTACAAATGGCTCTATTTCTGTGTGTAACAATGGCTCTATTTCTGTGTGTAACAATGGCTCTATTTGTGTGTGTAACAATGGCTCTATTTCTGTGTGTAACAATGGCTCTATTTATTTCTGTGTGTGGCTCTATTTCTGTGTGTAACAATGGCTCTATTTCTGTGTGTAACAATGGCTCTATTTCTGTGTGTAACAATGGCTCTATTTCTGTGTGTAACAATGGCTCTATTTCTGTGTGTAACAATGGCTCTATTTCTGTGTGTAACAATGGCTCTATTTCTGTGTGTAACAATGGCTCTATTTCTGTGTGTAACAATGGCTCTATTTCTGTGTGTAACAATGGCTCTATTTCTGTGTGTAACAATGGCTCTATTTCTGTGTGTAACAATGGCTCTATTTCTGTGTGTAACAATGGCTCTATTTGTGTGTGTAACAATGGCTCTATTTGTGTGTGTAACAATGGCTCTATTTCTGTGTGTAACAATGGCTCTATTTCTGTGTGTAACAATGGCTCTATTTGTGTGTGTAACAATGGCTCTATTTCTGTGTGTAACAATGGCTCTATTTCTGTAACAATGGCTCTATTTCTGTGTGTAACAATGGCTCTATTTCTGTGTGTAACAATGGCTCTATTTCTGTGTGTAACAATGGCTCTATTTCTGTGTGTAACAATGGCTCTATTTCTGTGTGTAACAATGGCTCTATTTCTGTGTGTAACAATGGCTCTATTTGTGTGTGTAACAATGGCTCTATTTCTGTGTGTAACAATGGCTCTATTTCTGTGTGTAACAATGGCTCTATTTGTGTGTGTAACAATGGCTCTATTTGTGTGTGTAACAATGGCTCTATTTCTGTGTGTAACAATGGCTCTATTTCTGTGTGTAACAATGGCTCTATTTGTGTGTGTAACAATGGCTCTATTTCTGTGTGTAACAATGGCTCTATTTCTGTGTGTAACAATGGCTCTATTTCTGTGTGTAACAATGGCTCTATTTGTGTGTGTAACAATGGCTCTATTTCTGTGTGTAACAATGGCTCTATTTGTGTGTGTAACAATGGCTCTATTTGTGTGTGTAACAATGGCTCTATTTCTGTGTGTAACAATGGCTCTATTTCTGTGTGTAACAATGGCTCTATTTGTGTGTGTAACAATGGCTCTATTTCTGTGTGTAACAATGGCTCTATTTCTGTGTGTAACAATGGCTCTATTTCTGTGTGTAACAATGGCTCTATTTGTGTGTGTAACAATGGCTCTATTTGTGTGTGTAACAATGGCTCTATTTCTGTGTGTAACAATGGCTCTATTTCTGTGTGTAACAATGGCTCTATTTCTGTGTGTAACAATGGCTCTATTTGTGTGTGTAACAATGGCTCTATTTGTGTGTGTAACAATGGCTCTATTTCTGTGTGTAACAATGGCTCTATTTCTGTGTGTAACAATGGCTCTATTTCTGTGTGTAACAATGGCTCTATTTCTGTGTGTAACAATGGCTCTATTTCTGTGTGTAACAATGGCTCTATTTCTAGATCTGAAAACATTTGATTGCGTCAATCAGGCAACACAACATCGCAAGCTCAGAACATTAAGAATTAATATTAGTGTTGTAAACTGGTCTGAGAGTTAATTATAAGACAGAGGGCACTTTGTATCCTTCAGTAATGAGAATAAAACCACTTAATCTCTGATATTGGAGTACTCCAGGGGCCAAGCCTTGGGCCTATACTGGCGAGGAGTCACAATAACGTGGCTAAAGTATGTTGACCAGACCACACACTAGAAGGTGATGGGACGACGACGTTTCGGTCCGTCCTGGACCATTCACAAGTCGATGGTGCCTATTCTAGGGCCTATTCTCTTCCTACTGTCAACAATGATATTGAACAAGTTTTGATAGTGACTAAAACATCACTTTTTTGCAGGCAACAAAATTTGTATATATCACGTTCAAAGACAGCCTTCACAGTAGCTAGGTCTGCGCATCTGACCTCAAGCCAAATACAAATGATTACAATTACAGCATGACCGACTTGAGAATCGACTTGAGAATGGTTCAGGGCGGACCGAAACGTCGTCGTCCCTTCAACTTCTAGTGTGTGGTCTGGTCAACAGCATGACCGACTCTTTTTATTCGTAGACCAATTTCTTACAAATAAACTTTCCCTTCTTCTCTCTCCTCTTCATTCCTCCTCCTCCTCTTTTTGCATACTATCGCACATGTCCATTTTCCTCAACCATCATCTTTGTTTCTCAGTATTCCTCTCTTTCTCCTTCAGTCGCCCTTATTCTCTTCCTCTTCCTTCTCTTCCAATCATCAATTGTCTTTTAAATATTCCCTTTGTGTACGCATCCTTCCCCTCATCTCCTTCCACCTTGCCATTCGCTCTTCCTTGTTTGCTCTCTCCTCCAACGTCTCCTCCCTCTCACAGCTTCCACAAATTTACCATACACGTTGTTTCACTTTATCTTCGTTAACTTTGTCTTTCCTGCTTATCTCATATGTAATCTATATTAATAAAGTGTGTGTGTGTGTGTCTGAGATTGGAGGTCAGACACTTAGTGCTAGCCACAATCCATTATGTACAGTACTTGCTCTTGGTTACGTGCCCAACAGGGACGGGTCGGGGTTGGCATCACTGAAAACAATGCCCCATGACACGGTGTCAGAGTTATCCCCCACAACGAATCTCCTTGTCAAATTGTGGCTTGACTCTGATATCTGTTTTTCTGCCATATCGTAAAATTTGGTGCTTATGTACCCCCCCCCCCCCCAGGAGCCGGTCGGCCGAGCGGACAGCACGCTGGACTTGTGATCCTGTGGTCCTGGGTTCGATCCTAGGCGCCAGCGAGAAACAATGGGCAGAGTTTCTTTCTCCCTATGCCCCTGTTACCTAGCAGTAAAATAGGTACCTGAGTGTTAGTCAGCTGTCACGGGCTGTTTCCTGGGGGTGGAGGCCTGGTCGAGGACCGGGCCGCGGGGACACTAAAGCCCCGAAATCATCTCAAGATAACCAAAAAAAATCCAATCGTAATATTTACTCCTTAAAGCCTGAATAAACTTTCTTTTTTTGCTTAGACTTTCCGGATTGTGCGGTAATGTGAAGTGATCACCGTATGATATTACCTACTGTGTTAAGTGTTCTTTTTGTGTTATGAGTGATACTGTGATGAGTAGTTCAGGAGGAGGCCACTGAGGAGGAGGAGGAGGCACCACCATCACTAAATTCATCATCACTAACACCACCATCACCACCATCACCACCATTAACACCCCATCAACCCCCTCAAAACGAAGTCCTCTTTGTTCTTGCATTAAATACTCAGCTTCCGCTTCTCCCACGTCTCAGAATGAGCATCTTCATCTCTGGGAATCAAACTGTTCCTTCTTCAACCAATATTTCACCCGTAGGATTCTGCAGCAGTTTCACTTACCAATTCACTGATAAATATGGCAAAGCTCAAGTATCGGAGTTAATCGCATTATTCAATCCTTCCATCGAGAGATGCAGAGGCGTCTGCAGCTGATGCTGCAGATAGCGAAGGTGGGAGATGTTTGCAGCAAGATACCACCGATAGTAACCATGTAAACATTAGTGATTAGCTGATCCGCAGGTACACACAATCGTCTCTCAAGGTGGCCATGCTCTTCAATGCGCTGATAAGAACGGCCATGGAGTGGCCATCCTATAATCCTCCTCCTCCTTCACGGAGGAGGGGAAGGAGGTTTATAGGATGCCGTAGTCACGGGGAAGGAGGTTTATAGGATGCCGTAGTCACGTGTAATTAAGTATATAAGTCTCGTCATTGCCAGCTGGAAGAGAGATGAAATTTCCTTGCGTGCGGCGCATAGCGTGCTACCAGGGATTGAGTGTGTGTGTGGGGGGGGGGGGAAGGTGGGGGGAAGGGGGGGGGGCATGGGAGCGCGTGCGTTGAGTGTGACCCCCACCCCCCCCCCAATGAGATTAGGTGTAATGTATTAATTCCTCCGGGGATTGCGTGTGTGTGTTGCAAGCGTGACCGTGGGGAATTGCGAGCGTGGTCCAGGGATTGCGTGCTTTGAGTACTTGTCGTGCTTTGGGAGCGAAATTTGTGGTATTGTGTACACCATGTGCGAGATCCGGGGTGCTTGTGAGCGTGGACCATGTTGATTGCGTGCATGATCTCGTGGATCGCATATATTGCGTGCATGAACCCCCGCGCATTGCGTATATATTGCGTGCATGACCCCCCGCGCATTGCGTATATATTGCGTGCATGACCCCCCGCGCATTGCGTATATATTGCGTGCATGACCCCCCGCGCATTGCGTATATATAGTGTGCGTGTCCCTGGCGATTGCGTAATCCGGCTTCTGCGTCATATTGGAGACCTGCCGGATGAATAGCCTGACGGAGATTAATCTCCAAGCCATAGTCCCTATCGCCTGCTCCATCACAATGGGGACGAGTGATGACTTAGAAAGAATATCTATATCGAAAAAAATTGAATGTCTGAGGAAGGGGAGGTCAGCCCCAGACGCTTGTGGCTAGCCTCGTTCAATTTTATACTGTGATTCCTGCGGGTTACATGCCCAACATGGGTGGGTCGGGGTTTAGCATCATTGAAAAGAATGCCACTCGACACGGTGCCACAGTTACCCCCACGACGAATCTTGCTAACTTTCATTTTTGCAATAGATTTTTTTGTTCATGCAGCCTACATACTGGTACCAAAGAGAGAAATAGAGACAGAGACGCTGGGTACCCCTGCTAGTTTATCTCTCTCACACACACACACACACACACACACACACACACACACACACACACACACACACACACACACACACACACACACACACACACACACACACAAGGAGTGTGGGACAGGAGTCATTGCTGTAAACAACCGATAGCTAGAAAGGCGGGATCCAAGAGTCAATGCTCGATCCTGCAAGCACATATAGGTGAGTACATATAGGTGAGTACACACACACACACACACACACACACACACGCACACACACATACAATGTATATTGTTAATAATCCTCGTTTTCCTCATCTATCTCTTCCTCTGTCTTCATCTCCTCTTCATTCTGTTTACCTAAAGTATTTACCTAACAGTGACTACAGGGAAATGAGGTTTAGCACTTAATGTCCCACCTACAAGCCTTGTTGTACTTGTTGCGTTATAACTTTACTAACACTTAAATACTTTGTTTATATCTGACCTTCAAGGTGTGGGTGGAGGTGGCTTCCATAACTTCTTTCAATGTTGACCGTCCATTCAGGCTACGAGTATTTCTTTACTTTTCTTCGACTCGTAATAGAAAGGTGGAAATGCCAATATCATTGTATTCTAATTTATCTCGGTATAAATAAGCTGTTCTTGTCTACCTTGACGATTTGCCTCTGTATCATGTGTATAGCGATCATATCCCACTTTTTTTTCTTCCCGCCTCTAAGGTTGTGAGATTAAGTTCCCCTCCTTAACCCGTCCTTGTAGCTTTGTTCTCTTAGTTCCGGCACTAATCTTGTTGGAACCATCTGCACTTTTTCCAGTTTGGCTTTTGGTTCCTGAGGCGCAGATTTCATGCCGGTTCCGGCTATCTTTAGGTTATCTTTAGATGATTTCGGGGCTTTTTAGTGTCCCCGCGGCCCGGTCCTCGACCAGGCCTCCACCCCCAGGAAGCAGCCCGTGACAGCTGACTAACACCCAGGTACCTATTTTACCGCTAGGTAACAGGGGCATAGGGTGAAAGAAACTCTGCCCATTGTTTCTCGCCGGCGCCTGGGATCGAGCCCAGGACCACAGGATCACAAGTCCAGCGTGCTGTACGCTCGGCCGACCGGCTCCGGTGGTGCACATTGCTGTACTAGTCTGACACGGTAGTGTAGATTGTCTTGAAAGAGGTCTTATTCGTGTTGTTAAACTCCGTTCTAATGTTTGCAAGCGTCCCCTTCCGTATCTCATATCTTTTCCACTTCTTGTAGTTACCTTCCCTTTATTGCGTAGATTTTATTCTTCCTTTTCCATTTCATATCTATTTTTTTTTTTTAGGCTAGTCGAACTCTAACAGCCACATGTCTGCTCTATTCTTGGAGGTTTGTCAAGATCTTCATGTAATTATCTGCAGTTCTCTTCCTCGTTATCTTTGTGTTATGTGTAGACATTATCATATACGAGCTCTTGGGAAGACCATTTACATCAATTAAGACCAGCAATGGTCCCAAGACCCAACTTTTGGGGACATATCTTTTCACGTCACTCCAACTCAACATCTCTTACTGTGACCCTTTGTTTTATGGCCTGCAGGTACTCCCATCTTGAGGTTATCTTGAGATGATTTCGGGGCTTTAGTGTCCCCGCGGCCCGGTCCTCGACCAGGCCTCCACCCCCAGGAAGCAGCCCGTGACAGCTGACTAACACCCAGATACCTATTTTACTGCTAAGTAACAGGGGTATAGGGTGAAAGAAACTCTGCCCATTGTTTCTCGCCGGCTCAACCCAGGCGAGATCGGATCGAACCCAGGACCACAGGATCATAAGCCCAGCGTGCTGTCCGCTCGGCCGACCGGCTCCCACCGGTCGGCCGGTGGGAGTTCCTTTTGCTTGTAGCACGAGCCTGTGTTAGGAGGAAGCAAGAGTTTAGTAGTAGAGGAGTGAGGGAGAAAAGAGAGCGCTCCTCTTGACCACTCTGGGCGCTCTCCTTGAGCATTGGGCGCTTCCCGTACAGGTTCGTAAGTACTTGCGTAACTGCTTCGTGAATCTGGCCCCAGATGCGTCTACAAGTATACAAAGATGGCGGCAAGCCCGCGAGACAATGTAGCAGAGATGGAGACCAAGGTTGGCCCCTGGCATGATGGACACCTGTGTTGTCCTGCCTCCCCGTGGGGGACGATCAGTCATGATCTGCGAGCTGTACTGAGCAGCTCAGGAGTGGAGCCACCTCGCCAGGGTGACTTGTCAAGGGTGGCAGAGCTCCTCGGGTCGTGGTACAACAGGGCAGACCTGCGGTGGAGTTCGCGAGTCGATATTGTGAAAGGTATATATATGTGTGTGTGTGTTTACCTCACACATCATAGCCATATATGAGAGGGAGCCGGTCGGCCGAGCGGACAGCACGCGGGACTTGTGATCCTGTGGTCCCGGGTTCGATCCCGGGCGCCGGCGAGAAACAATAGGCAGAGTTTCTTTCACCCTGTGCCCCTGTTACCTAGCAGTAAAATAGGTACCTGGGTGTTAGTCAGCTGTCACGGGCTGCTTCCTGAGGGTGGAGGCCTCAGCGTGTTTAGCGTGATGTTTAGAGTGGACGTATTTGGTGAAGAAGGAGTGTAATGTGTAAATAAAACAGCGTCTGGTGGATAGATTTTTTATTCCTTGGGTTCTTGGGGTTATAACTAATTGTTTACGCTTCAAAGTGTAGTCAATGGCTGTTGGTCCCTATGAACGTTGCCTTTGGTAACAAGGACAGTTATATTTTGTCATTTATCTATTCTCCAGAACATTATCTACTATTATCTACATTCCATCTACTATTATCTACATTCCAGGTGGATTCTCCGTCTCTTCCCCCCCCCCCCCGGGTCAGAACATCAAAGACGTTACTGGCCATCTTGAGGCTGCGAGGTCCTCGTAGACGTCTTGAGGCTACGAGGTCCTCGTAAACGTCTTGAGGCTGCGAGGTCCTCGTAGACGTCTTGAGGCTACGAGGTCCTCGTAGACGTCTTGAGGCTACGAGGTCCTCGTAGACGTCTTGAGGCTGCGAGGTCCTCGTAGACGTCTTGAGGTTCCGAGGTCCTCGCAGACGTCTTAAGGCTGCGAGGTCCTCGTATATGACTAGAGGCTACGAGGTCCTCGTAGACGTCTTGTGGCTGCGAGGTCCTCGTAGACGTCTTGTGGCTGCGAAGTCCTCGTAAACGTCTTGAGGCTGCGAGGTCCTCGTAGACGTCTTGAGGCTACGAGGTCCACGTAGACGTCTTGAGGCTGCGAGGTCCTCGTAGACGTCTTGAGGCTGCGAGGTCCTCGTAGACGTCTTAAGGCTGCGAGGTCCTCGTAGACGTCTTGAGGCTGCGAGGTCCTCGTAGACGTCTTGAGGTTCCGAGGTCCTCGCAGACGTCTTAAGGTTGCGAGGTCCTCGTATATGACTAGAGGCTACGAGGTCCTCGTAGACGTCTTGAGGCTGCGAGGTCCTCGTAGACGTCAAAATGGTGGCAATGATCACGGGTCTTCAAGGCGGCGGTGCCAAGGTTCCCTGCCAGCTTGGCCTTGGCTGGAGCTGGAACTCCACCATAAATGGAATTATGCAAATTCACCCACTTTCTAATTGGGAAAAGGTAAATTTCAAAATATGTTTGTCCTGGTCATTTTCTTTGGTCACTTTCCCTGGACACTTTCCCTGGCCACTAACCTGGTTACTGTTCTGGTCACTTTCCCTGGTCACTTTCCCTGACCACTGTCCTGGTCACTCTCTTTGGTCACTCTCTTTCGTCACTTTCCCTGGTCACTTTCCCTGGCCACTTGCCTGGTTACTGTCCTGGTCACTTTCTTTGGTCACTTTCCCTGGCCACTGACCTGGCCACTTGCCTGGTCACTCTCTTTGGTCACTTTCCCTGGCCACTGACCTGGCCACTTGCCTGGTCACTCTCTTTGGTCACTTTCCCTGGTCACTTTCCCTGGCCACTTTCCCTGGCCACTTTCCCTGGCCACTGTCCTGGTCACTTTCCCTGGTCACTTTCCCTGGCCACTGTCCTGGTCACTTGCCTGGTCACTGTCCTGGTCACTTTCCCTGGCAATTTTCCCTGGCCACTGTCCTGGTCACTTTCCCTGGTCACTTTCCCTGGCCACTGACTTGGCCACTTGCCTGGTCACTTTCTTTGGTCACTTTCCCTGGCCACTTGCCTGGTCACTTTCTTTGGTCACTTTCCCTGGCCACTTTTCTTGGACACTGCCCTGGTCACTTTCCCTGACCACTTTTTTTTTATGAACACATTAGGCACATCTGCATTAGTGCAGCTACCCTAGACTATATGAAAGGGGAGTACAGTGTGTCAAAAAAGCTAACTACGTGAGGAGTCTATGGAGAATATTCGCCATTTTCTATACGTTTAGCCATAAGCCTATTACAAACACTACCCCCGGGGACACGACTCATTTTACACTGTGTGTTCTGTTGTGTGAAGTAAACACAGTCAAGTAACTTAATTAATGCAAGTGAGAGAAGGTGAGGGAGACGCGGACCAGTGAGTGAGGCAACATACAAGTTACCTCAAAGGGAACTTCGGTCGAGACCCCACGAGCCTCCCCCCCCCCTCTCTCTCCCCCACCCCTACCCTTACCTTTACCCTTACCCCTACCTCCCTTTCACCACAGCTGGGAATCAGCTGATACGATATTGCATCTCAGAGTCCCACCCAGCTGTTGAATCAAGAGAATTAACATCATTCCATTGGGTATATTAACATCCAAGTGTTAAACACGGGCTCACTTTAGCCCGTGCTACTTTGAACTTTTAGTTCCAGGTAGCGAATCTTAAACAACAACAACAAGTTTTAAAACCGGTTCCCTAACCATAAAACACACATTAGGGATGGTGGTGGTCGTCTTAATATTGAAAAATGGGATTCCAACTCCTTTAAAAAAAAAGAAAGCTCAATTCTTTTAAGGTAAAAGTTTGTTTAGGTAAAAATACAATTGAAATCTACTTTTTTTCTCAAGTAAATGACACCTGACGAGTCTATCCTGGAGCTTCATTACCTCCCGAGTCGTTAATGATTAACAAGAGCCTCGTTCAATGATAACTTTGGAATTAAACCATTGTTACCTACCTTGAGGCTACCTTGAGGTGCTTCCGGGGCTTAGTGTCCCCGCGGCCCGGTCGTCGACCAGGCCTCCTGGTTGCTGGACTGATCAACCAGGCTGTTAGACGCGGCTGCTCGCAGCCTGACGTATGAGTCACATATGATTGTTAAGGTAACAAAGATTATTTTCATCACACACCGCCTCCTCGAGCGTCATACTGTAGTCATATGTTACCATCTACTGATGAGTATATGCAATCATGCCACGACCGTCTGATGAACATATTCGATCATGCCACGACCGTCTGATGAGTATATTCAATCATGCCACGACCGTCTGATGAGTATATTCAATCATGCCAGGACCGTCTGATGAGTATATTCAATCATGCCAGGACCGTCTGATGAGTATATTCAATCATGCCAGGACCGTCTGATGAGTATATTCAATCATGCCAGGACCGTCTGATGAGTATATTCAATCATGCCAGGACCGTCTGATGAGTATATTCAATCATGCCAGGACCGTCTGATGAACATATTCGATCATGCCAGGACCGTCTGATGAGTATATTCAATCATGCCAGGACCGTCTGATGAGTATATTCAATCATGCCAGGACCGTCTGATGAGTATATTCAATCATGCCAGGACCGTCTGATGAACATATTCAATCATGCCAACATAATGTGGCAGGTCCCTAAGACTGGGTGCAGAAGACACCAACATAGGCGTGCTTGTGAGAGCACGAGCATGCGTGCGCGTGCCTGTATGTAAACGCAAGATAATACACCTCCTCCTCCTCCTCCTCCTCTCTCCTCCCTTGGGGTTCTTCCTTTTGTGGCCCCGGACGATGGCCCCTACACCGAGTGGGGCCCCCGGACGATGGCCCCTACACCGAGTGGGGCCCCCGGACGATGGCCCCCTACACCGAGTGGGGCCCCGGACGATGGCTCCTACACCGAGTGGGGCCCCGGACGATGGCCCCCTACACCGAGTGGGGCCCCGGACGATGGACCCCTACACCGAGTGGGGCCCCGGACGATGGGCCCCGGACGATGGCCCCCTACACAGAGTGGGGCCCGGACGATGGCCCCCTACACCGAGTGGGGCCTCGGACGATGGCCCCCTACACAGAGTGGGGCCCGGACGATGGCCCCCTACACCGAGTGGGCCCCGAACCATGATCCCTACACCGAGTGGGGCCCCGGACGATGGGTCCTACACCGAGTGGGGCCCCGGACCATGGCCCCTACACCGAGTGGGGCCCCGGACCATGGCCCCTACACCGAGTGTGGCCCCGGACGAGGTCCCCTACACCGAGTGGGGCCCCGGACGATGGCCCCGTACACCGAGTGGGGCCCCGGACGATGGCCCCCTACACCGAGTGGGGCCCCGGACGATGGCCCCGTACACCGAGTGGGGCCCCGGACGATGGCCCCTTACACCGAGTGGGGCCCCGGACGATGGGTCCTACACCGAGTGGGGCCCCGGACCATGGCCCCTACACCGAGTGGGCCCCGGACCATGGCCCCTACACCGAGTGGGCCCCGGACGATGGCCCCCTACACAGAGTGGGGCCTGGACCATGGCCCCCTACACAGAGTGGGGCCCCAGACGATGGCCCCCTACACCGAGTGGGCCCCGGACGATGGCCCCTTACACCGAGTGGGCCCCGGACCATGGCCCCCAACACAGAGTGGGCCCCGGACCATGGCCCCCTACACAGAGTGGGCCCCGGACCATGGCCCCCTACTCAGAGTGGGGCTGGGACCATGGCCCCTACACCGAGTGGGGCCCCGGACGATGGGTCCTACACCGAGTGGGGCCCCGGACCATGGCCCCTACACCGAGTGGGGCCCCGGACCATGGCCCCCTACACAGAGTGGGCCCCGGACCATGGCCCCCTACACAGAGGGGGCCCCGGACGATGGCCCCGTACACCGAGTGGGGCCCCGGACGATGGCCCCCTACACAGAGTGGGCCCCGGACCATGGCCCCTTACACCGAGTGGGGCCCCGGACCATGGCCCCCTACACAGAGTGGGGCCTGGACCATGGCCCCCTACACAGAGTGGGGCCCCAGACGATGGCCCCCTACACCGAGTGGGCCCCGGACGATGGCCCCTTACACCGAGTGGGCCCCGGACCATGGCCCCCTACACAGAGTGGGCCCCGGGCCATGGCCCCCTACACCGAGTGGGGCCCCGGACCATGGCCCCCTACACAGAGTGGGCCCCGGACGATGGCCCCTACACAGAGTGGGCCCCGGACCATGGCCCCCTACACAGAGTGGGCCCCGGACGATGGCCCCTACACAGAGTGGGCCCCGGACCATGGCCCCCTACTCAGAGTGGGGCTGGGACCACGGCTCAAACATTGAGTGGAACCCGTATAAATCATTCCACTTCCATTGTCCAAGCTGAATTATTTGATATGTTCAGTTACGCGGAGTCCCGACTGGACTCCGCCTCCCAGTCAGACCCGCCTCGCTCTCACACAGTTAAATTGTTTAAATGAACTAACGTGCGATTATCTACCTTCATGCATTACTCGTACGTTGTATAGCGACGGTCTCGCATCTTGCAGGTCGGCGTTCAATCCCCCGATGGTTTAAAAGGAGCTGGGTCCAAGTTGCGTCTTATCACAGCTCCCTGTCCGCGTATCTCTTTCCGGTGCTGTATTGTCGTATTGGATAAGCGATTTATCCGGATAATTAACTTCACTAATTTGTGTGTCTGTTCATTTTCTAAAGCCTTAATTATTGATCAAATGACAATATGGTGATTAACAAGTCTATGATAGACAGCATTTGCCGATATATATATATATATATATATATATATATATATATATATATAATTGTTACACATTTATGTATGTCTGATAACTTGCGTTGTGACAGTGTCATGTTATAGAGGAAAAGCAGTCTATCTACATCATGGAGTCTTTAATATCGTAATGTTTAATAACTGATAAAGGAATATTATCGTAACCATGTCAACCATCTTGTAGAGACTCGTGTAGTCAGGAGGTCCTCTAGTGGGCAGGTTGAGGTCCTCTGGTGGGCAGGTTGAGGTCCTCTGGTGGGCAGGTTGAGGTCCTCTAGTGGGCAGGTTGAGGTCCTCTGGTGGGCAGGTTGAGGTCCTCTGGTGGGCAGGTTGAGGTCCTCTGGTGGGCAGGTTGAGGTCCTCTAGTGGGCAGGTTGAGGTCCTCTGGTGGGCAGGTTGAGGTCCTCTGGTGGGCAGGTTGAGGTCCTCTGGTGGGCAGGTTGAGGTCCTCTGGTGGGCAGGTTGAGGTCCTCTGGTGGGCAGGTTGAGGAGCGACTGCAGGGGGGGGGGAGATGAGACATCTTCTCAGACGACTTCTAAAGACGTCTGAGAATCTACTTGAGAATGGTCCAGGACGGACCGAACGGTAGTCGTCCCTTCACCTTCTAGTGTGTGGTCTGGTCAACTTACTTTAGCCACGTTATTGTGACTCATCGCCTACGTCTGAGATCACGTCTTCTTAGACGTCTTCTAAAAGATATTCTGGATTAGATGAGAGTCAAGATGCTGCTCCAGGTGCTCCCTTAAGTGTGTTAGTAAGAGGGAGCGGACGTCAGCCATTCTCCGGCAGGTCACTGGAGAGGCTCAGTGTTATAGCTCTGTAAAACACTGAAAGGAATTAGTAAATGTGAGTTGGTTATGGATAAGATTGGACTCCATCGCCACGGATTTGGTACTGAAGGCATCGTGTTTCCTCTTCTGAACTTCATTCGTTTACTTTCTCAATTGCTATTCTGTCTCTAAAGGCTTGTTCTATCCTTAGTTAATAAGTTGTTGTTTTAGATTCAGCTACTCGGAACAAAAGTTGCAAGTAGCACGGGTTATGATGAGCCCGTAGTGGACTCTCTCTCTCTCTCTCTCACACACACACACACACACACACACACACACACACACACACACACACACATCCCCCAGGCAGCTGTTACGGGCTGCATCCTAACTCCCAAGTGCCTATTTGCTACGTAAACAGAACCATCAGGTGAAAGAACTCTACCCTATATGTTTCTGTCTCGACCGGGGAATCGAACCCGGGCCCGTAGCACTACAACCCCAGAGTGTCTCTCCACTCGACTGCGAGGACCTGTATATGTTGACACTCACTTACAGGCACTCATTACGCAGGCGATGAGTCACAATAACGTGGCTGAAGTATGTTGACCAGACCACACACTAGAAGGTGAAAGGACGACGACGTTTCGGTCCGTTCTGGACCATTCTCAAGTCGATTGTGAGAATGGTCCAGGACGGACCGAAACGTCGTCGTCCCTTCACCTTCTAGTGTGTGGTCTGGTCAACAAGGCACTCATTACGATGTGCTTGTAAGGGCGAGTGAGTGTGTGTGTGTGTGTGGAGGCCCTCTCACCCGCCCCGAGGCCAGCCATCACCCGGAAACACCAGCAAGCAGCTGCTCCAGGTCACATTATGTCACCCGGAATTAACGCTCCGACGCGCCAACACGACCCGCCCGATGCTCGCCTGGAGGAAACGAGCTGTAAGGCGTCGTACTCAAGTGTCTGTGAGTCTATATGTAACTGGTGTAGATGCAAGCGATGGTTTTGTTGATGGTATTGAAGTGCACTCAAGGGGGGGGAGTGGATGCCACTGCCAGGGTGGACGAGGCACGGGGGGGTGGGGGGAACCTTTGGAAAGGTTAGGTTAGCGAGCAAAGGCTTAGAGAGATCGCGGTAGCTAGTTCAGTAAGTAGTTACAGTCGTAGATGTGACAGGAAACGGGAAAGTTATCAGCTGGTAAGGCGGAGGTTAGGAGGTAGAACTCGACCCCTCGAAATATATTTAAGCACGCGCGCGCACACACACACACACACACACGCAAACAAACACACTGTGTTTAGGAATTCAGGAATCTATACACCAGTTGATTGACAGTTGAGAGGCGGGACCAAAGAGCCAAAACTTAACCCCCCCCCCCTCCTGCAAGCACAACTAAGTGAGTACACACACAAAACCTGGCACTAAATA
>NW_025565948.1:0-56316 GCF_020424385.1 Procambarus clarkii | reverse complement strand
AATCTCTAACTCACTTTGTTCATCAAAGTTGATCTCAGAGTTAACAAAGGTAATCTCTAACTCACTCTCGTTCATCAAAGTTGTTTCAAGACATCAAAGTTAATCTCAGAGTTATCCAAAGATATTCTCATGTCCACAAAGTTATTCCAAGAGACGTCAAAGTTAATCTCAGTCATCTTCGTTCATAAAAGTTATTCTCAGAGACAACTAAAGTTATTCTCTAAGACATCAAAGTTATTCTAAGAGCTATCAAAAGTTATTCCCAGTCATCAAAGTTATTCTCTAAGTAACTTTTCGTTCATCAGAGAAGCTTTCTAAGACACCTTTGTTCATCAATGTTGTTCTCTAAGACATCAATGTTGTTGTTCTCTAGACATCAATGTGTTCTCTAAATCATAAAAGTTAATCTCTAAGGCACCTTCGTTTACTAGAGAAACTTTCCAATCCATCTTCGTTGATCAAAGTTATTCTCAGAATCATCAAAGAGATCTCTAATTCCCATTCGTTCACCAAAAAGTTGTTCTCTAAGACACCTTCATTCATCAAAGAAACTCTCCTTCCATCATGTTATTCTTTAAGACATCTTCAGTCATAAAATTTCTCTCCAAAATGTAACTAGTTCAGCTTTCATGACCAAACTGGCACTTCTGGTAAAATATATTTTCTTAGTCACTTTACCCTAAAACTGTTCTCAGAACTACACTGTCCAAATCCTACGTAACCTATCCTCTCCACCCAATGTTGCTTAGTTAACGTAACGTTCCTAAACCTGACTTTACCTATCCTAACTTAACTTACCTTACCTTTACCTATCGTACCTAACTTAACCTGCATAACCTAACTTTACCTATCCTAACTATGCACACCATGAAATCTCGTCACTATACATAACTTGTCACTCTGCGAAACAAATTATTGACTATAGTGCGACAGTGAGAATAAAAATGACCACTTATGTTTTGGAGTGCTATTCTAGTCAAGAAATACTGTAAAGGATGATTATTGACTAAAGGGAATTTCGCAGACTGCTGGTGTTTGATGTGTTGAACTGCTTAAAGGAGCCATATTGCTAGAAAAAATTCCCGTTAAATAACCCTTGTTTATATGTTTTGACTACCTAGCTAATAGCATATTGCATGGCTAATAATGAAATGAAATGTCACATTTTTGTCTGACTCACTTAGCACGAGTGAAGAGATAACATTGAAAAAACTGGCAAAGGTTGAAAACTCTGTGAAATCATATCTGTTATGATAAGTTTTGACTAGCTGAACGCTATGTTTGCCTTCCCTCTCTAATCTACACACGCGATATGAAATGTGAATTTGTTGACTGAAGGAGTTTGATGATACGAATAGTAATTGCCGACATTGAGCATAATCTCAAAAACATAGTTTCTGCAAAAAAAAAAAAATAACATTAAATTAGATGCGAGCTGCAATTTGAAAACAGAAGATGTGTGATGTGTGGCTTATTGTGTGGACTCTGGAGATATGATCTCCACATATAAGTTTCTCAAGAAAAGCGGTAATATTTTTCTTGTGTTTGGATGTAAAGGCTAAACACGGGTGTCATTTTCAATAATGTTATTTGCTCATCCGACAAAGTTCATTTTCCCCGTTACGTTACATTGTGTTACAGAGGGCTAAAACTGGTAGACCGTAATATTCTTATGGAAGGAGATGTAATAGAGATGGACTAAGTCCTACTTTTATTTAAAAATGTAATTTTGGACTGCAAAAGTTGATTTGCGTTACGTTACGTTACATTGTGTTACAGAAGGCTAAAACTGGTAGAGGTCAAATATTTATGTGGTAAGAGATGTAATGTAGATAGACTAAGTCATACTTCATTTAAAAATGTCATTTCGGACTGCAAAAAGTTGATTTGCGTTACGTTACGTCACGTTACATTGTGTTACAGAGGGCTAAAACTGATAGACATCAATTATTTATATGGTAAGAGATGTAATGGAGATGGGCTAGCCCGCACTTTCCGTTTCAAAATGACATTTTGGACTGCAAAAAGTTGATTTGCGTTACGCTACGTTGCGTTACATTGTGTTACAGAGGGCTAAAAGGGGTAGAGGCCAATATTTTATATGGTGAAAGATGTAATGAATAAGGACTAAGTCATACTTTCATTAAAAAACGATATTTGGTCTGTAGAAAGTTGATTTGCGTTACGTTACGTTACGTTACATTGTGTTATAGAGGGTTAAAACTGGTATACCGTAATATTCATATGCTATGAGATGTAATGGAGATATTGTGTTTGGCTAAATGAGTTCACATTTCAATAATGATATTCGGACAGCAACCAGAAAGTTGATCTCTACGTTACTTAATGATGATATAATGCGATGCAATCGTGTGCTAATATTTTATTTGTGTTAGAATGTAAGGGCTATAGGAATTTGTCTAGACTTGCATACATTTTCAAACGCTATTTATGTAGGCAGTAGAAAGACTGGTTCCCCATTACGCTACATTGACTGTGTTACAAGAACTGAATAACAGACTTAACCCAGACCTATTTCACTATCGACTCACCGGTCTTATTCTCATCGATTGGTGTTTACATTGGATGATTGTAGGTCTTAAGAGAGACAGCTTGACGAGAGAAAGATACGTGAGGAGGAGAGCGGCAGCAGGAGAAAGGAAATGAGGAGTTACTTTCCCCAACTACTAAATGATCTGGGGAGAGAGAGAGAGAGAGAGAGAGAGAGAGAGCAGAGAGAGAGAGAGAGAGAGGAGACAGCGAGAGAGAGTCCAGGAGAGAGAGAGAGAGACAGAGAGAGAGAGAGACAGAGAGAGAGAGAAGAGAGACAGAGAGAGAGAGAGACAGAGAGAGAGAGAGACAGAGAGAGAGAGACAGAGAGAGAGACAGAGAGAGAGAGAGAGAGAGAGACAGAGAGACATAGAGAATCGCTTAAGTGTTTAATAAAGAAATAAATTTATATAATGTGTCTACTTTTCCCTCGTTTATTGCTCTCACCATGTTGGTCACGTTACGATATAGCTTACACATATTAACAGAAATAATACTAACGGGGATTGCACGGAACAATGGTTGATGGTATGGGAGCGGGTGGGGGTGGTTGCTGGATGGCAGGTGCGGGTCTGCCGGTGAGGACCCCTGCTGGCGGAGATCGCGTCTCCGTGATGATGTGAAATGTTTCTCTCTTTTAGTAAACGCCAACCTCTGGACTTTGACTGAGTTTACTAAGTGAAGAGATGTGTGGTGGACTATAGAGCGGGTGAGAGAGCGAGAGAGAGAGAGAGAGAGAGAGAGAGAGAGAGAGAGAGAGAGAGAGAGAGAGAGAGAGAGAGAGAGAGAGAGAGAGAGAGAGAGAGAGAGAGAGAGAGAGAGAGAGAGAGAGAGAGAGAGAGAGAGAGAGAGAGAGAGAGAGAGAGAGAGGGAGAGAGAGAGAGACAGAGACAGAGACAGACAGAGACAGAGACAGAGACAGACAGAGACAGAGACAGAGACAGACAGAGACAGAGAGAGAGAGAAAGAGACAGAGAGAGACAGAGAGAGAGAGAGGAAGTCTTGCAGGGAACTAACAGTGCGTTTGTGTGTGAGGGGAGTGAAATACCCCGGGTCAAATGAGAAGTGATGATGGCTGACAGGTGCAGGTCTGACGTATATACCTCGCTCTCCGCCTTACCGGAATCGCAGTGTATGGGGACCCGCCGTGGGATGAACATTGAAAACCCTTTAGACAAATAGCCCCACTTTCGCAGGAGGGTGCTCTCTCTTACCCATTGACACTTACGACTTCCTGTAGGGGAAGCTAATGGACGTCCAGGCGTTCCTCTCAGGTATGAGGGTTCTCCTCTCACTCCCCCCTCCCCAAACAACATATACACTATGTTGGATCCCCTCTCATCCTCTACTCACGATCATCAAACTATTATCATCATCATCACACAGGATTAAGTCTATGACAAACACACTCACTCACATTTACTCCTTCCTCTTATCCTTCTATTTTCTTACTTTATCACTTACTCTACCACATACTCTCACACAACTCCCATCTTTCCTGACCACATACCATATCCCCGAGGACTAGATCCGCGCGCGCGCTCCAATTACCTCCGACACGCGCCAAACTTCCGGGAAATCCCCCTCCCAAACCCTCTGCGATGGCAACGACGCGCTGCGACGACGACGATGCGCCGCGACGGCAACGACGCGCACCACCTGCCATCCAACAACATGATCTCCCCTCTTTCCTGACCACATACCCAAACACAGGACGCTCATACGCGTCCGAAACGCGCCAAACTTCCGGGAAAATCCCCCAAAACCCCGTGCAACTAGACACCCGCGCGCCACCTGTCGGGTGGCACTCACGGGAGTGCCACCTGGCAGGTGGTGCGTGCGGTTCTAGTCGCACTTTACACTACTCTCCTTTTCCTCCTCCTTTTCCTCCTCCTCTTCCTCCTCCTCCTTCCATCCCTCTTCTTTTAATCCTCTCTCAGGACGGACCAGACCTCTGTTGTCAGCCAGTTTATGAACACAGTTCATAAACTGTGTTCTTGTGTCTAGGTATAGCAGTCGGGTCTCTCTCCGTCGTGTATTCTTAGTGTGTCACGTTATATCCATACACTCCCTCACTCACTCACTCCAAAAGCAGATAAAATGTAAACACGAAATTCTCGTTGTAATTGAAGTGTCAATTTAGCTTTTGTTGTGTCTAGGAGCGAGAGATGACGCGCTACTCTCCCTATGTTTACATAATTAGCCTTTATCCTGTTCATAATTAGCCTGTATCCTGTTCATACTTAGCCTGAATCCTTCTGTATCCTGTTTATAATTAGGCTGCATCCTGCTGTATCCTGTTCATACTTAGCCTGCATCCTGCTGTATCCTGTTCATAATTAGGCTGCATCCTGCTGTATCCTTTTCATTCCTAGCCTGCATCCTGATGTATCCTGTTCATAATTAGGCTGCATCCTGCTGTATGCTGTTCATAATTAGTCGGCATTATGCTGTATCCTGTTCATAATTAGCCTGCATCCTGCTGTATCCTGTTTATAATTAGCCTCCATCCTGCTATATCCTGTTCATTATTGCCCTGCATTCTGCTGTATCTTGTTCATAATTAGCCTGCATCCTGCTATCCTGTTCATAATTTGCATGCATCTTGCTGTATCCCATTCATTATTAGCCTGCATCCTGTAGTATCCTATTTATAATTCGCCTGCATCCTGCTGTACCCTGTTCATTATTAGCCCGCATCCTGCTATATCCTGTTCATAATTAGCCTGTATCCTTCTGTGTCCTGCTCAATATTAGCCTGCATCCTGCTGTATCCTGTTTATAATTAGCCTCCATCTTGCTATATCCTGTTCATTATTACCCTCCATTCTGCTGTATCCTATTCATAATTAGCCTGCATCCAACTATCATGTTCATAATTAGCCTGAATCATGTTGTATCCTGTTAATAATAAGCCTGCATCCCGTTGTATCCTGTTCAAAATTAAACTGCATTCTGGTGTATCCTATTCATAATTAGCCAGCATCCTGCTGTATCCTGTTCATAATTAGCGTGCATCCTGCTGTATCCTGTTCATAATTAGCCTGCATTATGCTGTATCCTGTTCATAATTAGCCTGCATCCTGCTGTATCTTGTTCAGAATTAGCCTGCATCCTGCTGTGTCCTGCTCAATATTAGCCCACATCCTGCTATATCCTGTTCATAATTAGCATGCATCCTGCAGTATCCTGTTTATTATTATCCCACATCCTGCTATATCCTGTTCATAATTAGCATGCATCCTGCTGTATGCTGTTCAATATTAGCCTGCATCCTGCTGTATCCTGTTCATAATTAGCCTCCATCCTGTTATATCCTGTTCATTATTACCCTGCATTCTGCTGTATCCAGTTCATAATTAGCCTGCATCCTGCTATCATGTTCATAATAATTAGCCTGCATCCTGTTGTATGCTGTTTATAATTAGCCTGCATCCTGCTGTATTCTGATCATAGAGAGAGGCGGATCCTGCTGTATCCTGTTCATAATTAGCCTGCATCGTGCTGTATCCTGTTCATAATTAGCCTGCATCGTGCTGTGTCCTGATCATAGAGAGAGGAGGATCCTGCTGTATCCTGTTCAATATTAGCCTGCATCCTGCTGTATCCTGTTCAATATTAGCCTGCATTCTGCTATCCTGTTCATAATTAGCCTGCATCTTGCAGAATCCCATTCATTATTAGCCTGCATCCTGTAGTATCCTATTTATAATAAGCTGCATCCTGCTGTATCCTGTTCATTATTAGCCCGCATCCTGCTATATCCTGTTGATAATTAGCCTGCATCCTGTTGTATCCTGTTCAATATTAGCCTGCATCCTGTTCATAATTAACCTCCATCCAACTGTATCTTGTTCCTTATTAGCCTGCATCCTGCTGTATCCTGTTCATAATTTGCCTGCGTCCTGCTATCATGTTCATACTTAGCCTGCATCCTGTTGTATCCTGTTAATATTTAGCCTGCAACCTGTTGTATCCTGTTCATAATTAAACTGCATTCTGGTGTATCCTGTTCATAATTAGCCTGCATCCTGCTGTATCCGGCTCATAATTAGCCTGCATCCTTCTGTATCCTGTTAATAATTTCCTGCATCTTGGTGTATCCTCTTCATAATTAAACTGCATTCTGGTGTATTCTGTTCATAATTAGCCTGCATCCTGATGTATCTGGTTCATAATTAACCTGTATCCTGCTGTATCCTGTTTATAATTAGCCTGCATTATGCTGTATCCTGTTCATAATTAGTCTGCATCCTGCTGTATCCTGATCATAGAGAGAGGCGGATCCTGCTGTATCCTGTTCATTATTAGCCTGCATCCTGTTCATAATTAGCCTGCATCCTGCTATCATGTCCTTAATTAGCCTGCATCCTGTTGTATCCTGTTAATAATTAGCCTGCATCCTGTTAAAAATTAGCCGGCATTATGCTGTATCCTGTTCATAATTAGCCTGCATCGTGCTTTATCCTGATCATAGAGAAAGGTGGATCCTGCTGTATCCTGTTCATTATTAGCCTATATCCTGCTGTATCCTGTTCATTATTAGCCTATATCCTGCCGTATCCTGATCATAGAGAGAGGCAGATCCTGCTGTATCCTGTTAATCATTTCCCTGCATCCTGATCGTAGAGAGAGGTAGATCCTGCTGTATCCTGTTCATTATTTGCCTGCATCCTGATCATAGAGAGAGGTAGATCCTGCTGTATCCTGTTCATTATTTGCCTGAATCGTGCTGTATTCTGATCATAGAGAGAGGTGGATCCTGATTTATCCTGTTCATTATTTGCCTGCATCCTGATCATAGAGAGAGGCAGATCCTGCTGTATCCTGTTCATTATTTGCCTGCGTCCTGCTGTATCCTGATCATAGAGGAGGATCCTGCTGTATCCTGTTCGTTATTAGCCTGCATCCTGCTGTATCCTGATCATAGAGAGAGGCGGATCCTGCTGTATCCTGTTCGTTATTAGCCTGCATCCTGTTGTATCCTGATCATAGAGAGAGGCGGATCCTGTTCATTATATGCCTGAATCGTGCTGTATTCTGATCATAGAGAGAGGCGGATCGTGCTGTATCTTGTTCATTATTAGCCTGTATCCTGATCATAGAGAGAGGCGGATCGTGCTGTATCCTGTTCATTATTAGCCTGCATCCTGCCTGACTGGAATAACAACATCACAACCTCGGCCGTTGCGCCACACGGACTAAGTTTGAATAACGAGAGAGACTCGTTCGAGAGAGAGTAATATAAGTCCAGGATTTTCGTTATATGCTTAAAATTTTTGTTGAGATTTTTTGTCAATACTTGTCTTTGATGGAAAGATAATTTGGCTGGAAATTTTTTCCCCTTATTAATGTGTTTGTTTTTTCTTGATTAATATCAAATATTTTTGGTGAAATGTGTCGAGGGAAATATTGGATGAAGGGAATGATTGGATGAAGGGTAATAATGGATAAAGGGGGGATAACAAAAAAATATTTCAAAGGTGTTTACTATATGGACATAAAGGGGAGCACGAAGTATTGTTGGATAAGGTTAGAGTCAAGACAGACCTGGATATGTACACACAGGGTTCGAAACACTAGGAGGGTTGACTTGTTGAACCTACTACGGTCAGTATGCATGCCTACTATGGACAGTATGCACGCCTACTAGGGACAGTATCGCGCCTACTAGGGACAGTATGCACGCCTACTAGGAACAGTTTGCACGCCTACTAGGGACAGTATGCACGCCTACTAGGGACAGTATGCACGCCTACTAGGGACAGTATGTACGCATACTAGGGACGGTATGCACGCCTACTAGGGACGGTATGCACGCTTACTAGGGACGGTATGCACGCCTACTAGGGACGGTATGCACGACTACTAGGGACAGTATGCACGCCTACTAGGGACAGTATGCACGCCTACTAGGGACAGTATGCACGCCTACTAGGGACAGTATGCACCCCCCAACTAGGGAAGGTATGCATGCCTACGAGGATCGGTATGCAAGCCTACTAGGGACGGTATGCACGCCTATTAGGAACAGTATGCACGCCTACTAGGGACCGTATGCACGCCTACTAGGGACCGTATGCACGCCTACTAGGGACAGTATGCACGAATACTAGGTTCAGTATGCATGCCTATGGAGAGTATGCACGCCTACTAGGGACAGTATGCACGCCTACTATGGACAGCATGCACACCTAATATGGACGGTATGCACGCCTACTAGAGACAGTGTGCACGCCTACTTGGGACAGTATGCACGCCTACTAGGGACAGTATGCACGCCTACTAGGGACAGTATGCACGCCTACTAGGGACGGTATGCACGCCTTCTAGGGACCGTATGCACGCCTACTAGGGACCGTACGTACGACTACTAGAAACAGTATGCACGCCTACTAGGGACAGTATGCACGCCTTATAGGGGACAGTATGCACGCCTACTAGGGACAGTATGCACGCCTACTAGGGACAGTGTGTACGCCTACTAGGGACAGTTTGCACGCCTACTAGGATCGGTATGCAAGCCTACTAGGGACGGTATGCACGCCTATTAGGAACAGTATGCACGCCTACTAGGGACCGTATGCACGCCTACTAGGAACGTTATGCACGCCTACTAGGGACAGTATGCACGAATACTAGGGACAGTATGCACGCCTACTATGGACAGTATGCACACCTAATATGGACGGTATGCACGCCTACTAGGGACAGTGTGCACGCCTACTTGGGACAGTATGCACGCCTACTAGGGACAGTATGCACGCCTGCTAGGGACGGTATGCACGCCTACTAGGGACTGTATGCACGCATTCTAGGGACCGTATGCACGCCTACTAGGGACCGTACGCACGCCTACTAGGAACAGTAGGCACGCCTACTAGGGACAGTATGCACGACTTATAGGGGACAGTATGCACGCCTACTAGGGACGACATGTACGCCTAGGGGCAGTATGCACGCTTACTATTAACAGTATGTACGCCTACTAGGGACCGTATGCACGCCTACTAGGTAACATATGCACGCCTACTAGGGCCAGTATGCACGCCTAAAAGGGACTGTGTGCACGCCTACTTGGGACAGTATGCACGCATACTAGGGACAGTATTCGGCCTACTAGGGACCGTCTGCACGCCTACTAGGGAACGTATGCACGCCTAATAGGGACAGTATGCACACCTACTAGGGAGAGTATGTACGCCTACTAAGAGCAATATGCACGTCTTATAGGGGACAGTATGCACTCCTACTAGGGACCGTCTGCACGCCTACTAGGGTTAGTATGCACGCTTACTAAGGACAGTGTGCACGCCTTATAGGGGACAGTATGCACGCCTACTAGGGACGGTATGCACGCTTATTAGGAATGGTATGAACACCTACTAGGGACCGTATGCACGCAAAATACGGACGGCTATCAAGCCTGCTAGGGACAGTGTGCACGCCTATTTAGGACATTATGCACGCCTACTAGGGACAGTATGCACGCCTACTAGGGACGGTATGCACGCCAACTAGGGACTGTATGCACGCCTACAAGTGACCGTATGCACGCCTACTAGGGACAGTATGCACGCCTACTAGGGACAGTATGCACGCCTACTAGGGACAGTATGCATGCCTACTAAGGACAGTATGCACGCCTTATAGGGACAGTATGCACGCCTACCAGGGACGGTACACACACCAACTAGGGGCAGTATGCACGCTTTCTATTAACAGTATACACGCCTACTCGGGACCGTATGCACGCCTACTTGGTAACGTATGCATGCCTACTAGGGACAGTGAGCACACCTACTTGGGACAGTATGCACGCCTACTAGGGACAGTATGCACGCCTACAAGGGACCGTATGCACGCCTACTAGGGAACGTATGCACGCCAACTAGGGGCAATATGCACGCTTTCTATTAACAGTATGCACGCCTACTCGGGACCGTATGCACGCCTACTTGGGACAGTATGCACGCCTACTAGGGACAGTATGCACGCCTACTAGGGACCGTATGCACGCCTACTAGGGAACGTATGCACGTCAACTAGGGACAGTATGCACACCTACTAGGGATAGTATGCACGTCTTATAGGGGATGGTATGCACGCCTTCTAGGGACAGTATGCACGCCTATTAGGGACAGTATGCACGACTTATAGGTGACAGTATGCACGCCTACTAGGGACGGTATGCACGCCTACTAGGGGCAGTATGCACGCCTACTAGAGGCATTATGCACGCTCACTATTAACAGAATGCACGCCTACTAGGGACGGTATGCACGCCTATTAGGGACTGTATGCACGCCTACTAGGGAACGTATGCACACCTACTAGGGACAGTATGCACGCCTACTAGGGACAGTATGCACGCCTTCTAAGGGCAGTATGCACGTCTTATAGGGGACAGTATGCACCCCTACAAGGGACAGTATGCACGCCTACTAGGGACAGTATGTACGTCTACTAGGGACGGTATGCACGGCAACTAGGGACTGTATGCACGCCTACTAGGGACCGTATGCACGCCTACTAGGGATCGTATGCACGCCTACTAGAGGTTGTTTGCACGCTTATTATGAACAGTATGCACGACTATTAGTGATGGTATGGACGCCTACTAGGGACAGTATGCACGCCTACTAGGGACAGTATGCAGGCCTACTAGGGATCGTATGCACGCCTACTAAAGACAATATGCAAGCCTACTAGGGATGGTATGCACGCCTACTAGGGACAGTATACACGCCTACTAAGGACGGTATGCACGCCTACTAGTGACAGTATCACGTATACTAGGGACAGAATGCACGCCTACTAGGGACAGTATGCACCCCCCAACTAGGGACGGTATGCATGCCTACGAGGATCGGTATGTAAGCCTACTAGGGAAGGTATGCACGCCTATTAGGAACAGTATGCACGCCTACTAGGGACCGTATGCACGCCTACTAGGAACGTTTTGCACGCCTACTAGGGACAGTATGCACGAATACTAGGTTCAGTATGCACGCCTATGGACAGTATGCACGCCTACTAGGGACAGTATGAACGCCTACTATGGACAGTATGCACACCTAATATGGACGGTATGCACGCCTACTAGGGACAGTGTGCACGCCTACTTGGGACAGTATGCACGCCTACTAGGGACAGTATGCACGACTCCTAGGAACAGTATGCACGTCTACTAGGGACGGTAAGCACGCCATCTATGGACGGTATGCACGCCTACTAGGGACAGTATGCATGCCTAATAGGGACAGTATGCACGCTTACTAGAGACAGTATGGACGCCTACTAGGGAAAATATGCGCGCCTACTAGGGACAGTATGCACGCCTACTAGGGGACAGTATGCAAGCCTACTAGGGAAGTTTGCACGCTTACTAGGGACGGTATGCACGCCTTCTAGGGACGGTATACACGCTTACTTGGGGCAGTATGCACGCCTACTAGGGACGGTAAGCACGCCTATTAGGGACGGTAAGCACGCCTACTGGGGACAGTATGCATACCTAGTAGGAACATTATGCACGCCTACTAGGGATAGTATGCACGCCTACTAGGGACGGTATGCACCCCCACAAGGGACGGTATGCACGTCTACTTGGAACGGTATGGATCCCTACTAGGGACGGTTTGCACGCCTACTAGGGACAGTATGCACGCCTACTAGGGACAGTATGCACGCCTACAAGGGACAGTATGCACGCCTATTAGGGACAGTATGCACGCCTACTATGGACGGTAGGCACGCCTACTCGGATGGTATGCACGCCTACTAAGGATAGGTCGGCCGAGCAGACAGCACGCGGGACTTGTGATCCTGTAGTCCTGGGTTCGATTCCAGGCCCCAGCGAGAAACAATGGGCAGAGTTTCTTTCACCCTATGCCCCTGTTACCTAGCAGTAAAATAGGTACCTGGGTGTTAGTCAGCTGTCACAGGCTGCTTCCTAGGGGTGGAGGCCTGGTCGAGGACCGGGCCGCGGGGACACTAAAAGCCTCGAAATCATCTCAAGATAACCTCAAGGTAACAGTATGCACGCCTACTAGGGACAGTATGCACGCCTACTAGGGACGGTATGCATGACTACTAGGGACGGTATGCACCGCTACTTGGGACGGTATGCACAGCTAATAGGGTCGGTATGCACGTCTACTAGGGACGGTATGCACGCCTACTAGGGACAGTATACACGTCTACTAAGGACGATATGCACGCCTACTAGGGACAGTATACACGTCTACTAAGGACGGTATACACGTCTACTAAGGACGGTATACACGTCTACTAAGGACGGTATGCACGAAAACGAGGGACGGTATGCACGCCTATTAAGGAGAGTATGCACGCCTACTAGTGACGGATAACAAGCTTACTACGGACAGTATGCACGCCTACTAGTGACAGTATGCACGCCTACTAGGAACGTTATGCCCGCGTACTAGGGACGGTATGCACGCCTACTATGGACAGTATGCACGCCTATAAGGGACAGTATGCACGCCTACCATGGATGGTATGCACCCCCTACTAGGGACGGTATGCACGCCTTCTATGGACAGTATGCAGGCCTACTAGGGACAGTATGCACGCTTAATAGGGACGGTATGCACGCCTACTATGGACGGTATACACGCCTACTTGGGGCAGTATGCACGCCTAATAAGGACAGTGTGAATGCCTACTAGGGATCGTATGCACGCCAACTAAGGACAGTATGCACGCCTACTATGGACGATATACTCGCATACAAGGTTCGGTATGCACGCCTAATAGGGACAGTGTGCACGCCTACTAGGGACAGTATGCACGCCTACTAGGGACAGCATGCACGCCTACTAGGGACGGTATGCACGCCAACTAAGGACAGTATGCACGCCTAATAGGGACAGTGTGCACGCCTACTAGGGACAGTATGCACGCCTACTAGGGACAGCATGCACGCCTACTAGGGACGGTATGCACGCCAACTAAGGACAGTATGCACGCCTACTAGGGACAGTATGCACGCCTACTAGGGACGGTATGCACGCCTACTAGGGACAGTATACACGTCTACTAAGGACGGTATACACGTCTACTAAGGACGGTATACACGTCTACTAAGGACGGTATGCACGAAAACGAGGGACGGTATGCACGCCTACTAGGGACAGTATACACGCGTACTAGGGACGGTATGCTCGCCAACTAGGGACAGTATCACGTATACTAGGGGAAGTATGCATCCCCTATAGGGACAGTATGCACGCCTACTAGGGACAGTATTCAAGCCAACTAGGGACGGAATGCACGCCTACTAAGGACGATATGCACGCCTACTAGGGACGATATGCACGCCTACTAGGGACAATTTGCATGCCTACAAGGGTCGGTATGAACGCCTACTAGGGACAGTATCACGTATACTAGGGACAGTATGCACGCCTACTATGGCCAGTATGCACCCTTTCTTGGAACAGTATGCACGACACCTAGGGACAGTATGCACTCCGACTATGGACAGTATGCACGCCTACTTGGGACCACATGCACGCCTACTAGGGGTTGTATGCACGTGTTATAGGGGACAGTATGCACGCCTATTAGGGATGGTATGCACGCCTACTAAGAGCAGTATACACGCCTACTAGGGACGATATGGACGCCTATTAGGGACAGTATGCACGCCTACTAGTGATAGTATGCATGCCTACTAGGGACAGTATGCACGCCTACTATGGCCAGTATGCACCCCTTCTTGGAACAGTATGCACACTTACTAGGGACAGTATGCACTCCGACTAGGGAGAGTATGCGCGCCAACTAGGGACAGTATGCACGTCTACGAGTGGACAGTATACACGCCTACTAGGGACATTATGCACGCCTACTAGGGAGAGTGTGCACGCCGACTAGCGAATATATGCACGACTCATAGGGACAGTATGCATGTCTATTAGGGGTGGTATGGACGCCTAGGGACGGTATGCACCCTTACTAGAGACGGTTTGCACGCCTACTAGGGACAGAATGCACGCTTACTAGGGACAGTATGCACGCCTACTAGGGACGGTATGCACGCCGACTAGGGACGGTATGCACGCCTACTAGGGACCGTATGCACGCCTAATAGGTACCGTATGCACGCCTACTAGGGACGGACAGCAAGCTGTTGCGATATATCGTATCGTGTTATTTCATCGCATAAAGACACGGTTATATAATAGAAATACGTTCATTATTACAGGAAGAACGAGGTTAACGATCATGGAGGTCGTTAACGGTCAGCACGGTATGGCTCGTCCGGTGGCGGGAATTTCTGTTAGCCAATCAGAACCACCGGGCGAGGTAACGTGTGCTGGCCGGAGCATGTGGAGAAACAGACATCTACTTCCCTCCATTGAGTCAACATGCTGTCGTTGTTTTCGGATGTTTGACCAACTGACCCAACTGTTCCTGTATGCTCCACCCTCACCAAAAGAAACGGACGTCAGGACCTAGCGGCATGGTAAACGTCTCTGAGGTCGTGGAAGGCACCGTCATTGATAGTTAGAGGCGTTGAGGTAACACACAGTTTCCGAATAGTGGTCCTAATTACGGACAAGTGAATCTATAAGTGGGAAGAACAATCGGACAAGAGACGACCATTTCATGGTCGCAGTGTCTCTCTCTCTCTCTCTCTCTCTCTCTCTCTATATATATATATATATATATATATATATATATATATATATATATATATATATATATATATATATATATATATATATATATATATATATATATAACTGTACTTGTGTACAATGCCTAAATATATATACATGTAATATATTGTATATAAGGTGATTAGAGATATATCCGAATATATCCATGATGAAGTTTTTATACAATCTTATTTTCTTGTCCTTTGTCAGACCTCAGCACAAAGTGTGTCGCACCTGACAATAGGTCCGGCTGAGGCTGACACCTAATCAGATTAATGTACCCCGTTATAGTACAACGAAACTTAGGATAAACACTCAGAATAAACCTAAATTAAATGTGTTGGTTTGTCGACAGTTCGATCTCAACAAATATGGGGGCCTGTCCGGGAGTGTTTTGAGCAAGACACACTGTTTACACTTGCAGCACCCATTGCTAGTCATCTAGGTATCTAGCCAGGTAAAGTTTTCATCATGGATCGTGTCCAAGAATTTATAACAAAAGAGGACCCATTGATTTTGGAAAGCTGTACGAAAGAACAGCTGAAGCAAATCGCCGAACACTATGAGATAGAATTAGTGTCGACTAAAGTGGTCTATATGAGACAAGAACTTGGAAATAAAGTAAGGGCTCGATGCGAAGATGTAGGAGTGGTAGGATTAGATGTGAATGCAAAGGAAAGTGGGGAACAGGATATTGAGGAAGTATCTTCTAATACGTCTCATAGGAGTGGATGTTTAGAATATGAATTGGAACGTTTGAAACTGGAAGCTCAAATTAAGAGGGAAGAGAGAGAGTTTCAGTTAGAGAAACTGAAATTGAAGCAAGAGAAAGTGCGACTTGAAAGTGAGCAAAAAACGCGTGTAGAATTAGAAAAGGAGAAAACGAAGCAAATGGAAATCGAAGCAAATAAATATGTGGCTGCTCAGAGGCGAGAGCGAGAGGTACACTCGGAGAGCACACCTATGCCTGCAGCATATGATCACAAGGCACGTGAAAAGGAGGTTCCGCAATTTTGTCCAGAAGAGTCTGAGTCTTTTTTTTGAGCATTTTGAAAAAGTTGCTACACTAAAGCAGTGGCCAGAGGAGGATTGGGCCCAATTGGTGCAAATAAGATTGACTGGGGCAGCGAAAGAGGCCTATACCCAGCTCTCTCTTGAAGATTGTAAAAATTACTGGACTGTGAAAAACAGCGTATTAAGATCATTTCTACTGACACCTGAAGCTTACCGGAAGCGGTTCAGAGAAATGGTAAAGACACAGAGGAGCACATATGCTGAAACAGCCAGAGATTTGGAACGTAGATTCCAAAGATGGTTGGGTTCCGAAAAGGTAGAATCTTTCGAAGACTTGAAACAATTGATGTTAATGGAAAAATTCTTGGAGATGGTGACTCCAGACACCAGGTTAAGGTTCAAGAAGCAGGAATAAAAACACACTTAGAAGCAGCGGACAAAGCAGATGTAATTATGGAAGCTTACACAAGTCTCCAGGAACATAAAGAAAAAGGTCACGCAAAGTTGCAGGGTAGTAAAAGACAGTATACGTGGAACAGTAGAGATGGTCGTGGATATACTGGCAAGCCAATAGCCCGACAAAGTCAGGGGTGTGTGGAATTTTCTCCGTCGGGAGGTGACGCATTCGAGGGTCAGGCTAGCGCACCCTCGGGTCAGGGAGGAAATACAACGTCTAGAAATCGAGGTACATGACAATGGAGACGTGGCGAATCCTATTATAATGGACAACGTAGTTCGAGAGGACGAGGATTCTCTTCTTAGGTAATATGCTACACATGTAACAAGCTTGGACACTTAAGTAGAGAGTGTAGGCAACGCAAAAGAGTGGTGTCCCTCAGAGTAAGTAAATACGGTCGTCCGTATACAAGTTTAAAGGAGGAATTGCCCCAGGAGAAGATGTTCATTACGAAAGGATATAACCCTTTCATTAGCAAAGGTATGGTGAGTATTGGGGGTCAGCCTGATCAACAAGTCACAATATTACGTGACACAATAGCGAATCGGAGCTTAATACTGAAAAGCTTGATTCCTGAGTACAGATCTTGTATAAATGGACAAATAATTAAGGTACGGGGTATAAATTCAGAGATGGATATACCTGTGTGTACAGTAAAGCTAACCTCTGATTACTTTACAGATGAAGTGATGTTAGGAGTGTTCTCGGACATACCCATTCCTGGAGTACATGTCATTTTGGGCAACGATTTGTGCGGTTCAAGTGTGTTGCCAGAGGTACTTCGCAGTGATGTACCAAACGGACATCAAAACAATTTGGAAGATGAAAAATGTAATAACATAACGCTTGCCAGTATTCTGGATGATCCCTCGGAAGATGATCAAATAGAAGTATATCCGGCCGGCGTCGTAACCCGAGCGCAGAGTGCTCGACTAAGAGATGTGCCAGAGAGGATGGACGTATCTTCTGCAGCGGAGGAAGAGGCGGATTTTGGCCTAAAAGACTTGTTCGAGAAACGTGCAGCACCAAGTACAGCGAGAGTGGAAGTAAGACCACAATTACCATCCCACATAAAGGTAAGCAAACCAGATTTTATTGCTGCCCTGAAATTAGAATTTGAGAAATATATAAAGGAAGCTAAGGGGGGAAATGCTTGTATCACGTCACCCACTTTCTATTACCTAGACGACGGGGTTTTGATGCGAAAATGGCGATCAGACCACGCGCCAGCTGACAAAGACTGGGTTGAAAAGGATCAAGTGATGGTACCTAAAGGTTATAGGAACTCTGTATTGGAAGTTGCCCATGCATTAGAAATGGCGGGACTTCTCGGTGTTCATAAGACACTTAGGAAAATACAAGACCATTTTTATTGGCCAGGTATGGCTGCAGACGTAAAAAGGTATTGCAGAACTTGTTTACCTGTCAGAGAGCGGGAAAACCTGCTCCAGCGCTTCCTAGAGCCCAACTAAAGCCAATTCCAGCGTTTGGGGAACCTTTTGAAAGGATAATAGTGGATTGCGTAGGTCCCCTACCCAGGACAAGAAAAGGGAACGAATACTTATTTACCATCATTTGCTCTGCGACTCGTTTTCCCGAGGCATTTCCCGTGCGAAAGATAACCTCCAGAATATTGCTTGACAGGTTACAGCAATATTTTTCGTGGGTAGGAATGCCGAAGGCTTTGCAATCCGATTTAGGCAGTGTTTTTCAATCAAAGTTGTTCCGTAAGTCAATGAAGGATTGGGATGTGAAACAGATTAGGTCATCTCCTTATCATCCCCAATCTCAAGGGGCCATCGAACATTTTCATGGCACTATGAAGAGCCTTTTGCGAATTTATTGTGCTGAACAAGGAGCACAGTGGGACGAGGCCATCGCCCCAATAATGTTTGCTATCAGGGATTCGGTAGTTGAGTCCTTAGGCATGACACCGTTTCCTATAATATTTGGGCATACTGTGAGAAGTCCGATAGTTATGTTGAAGGATCGGTTAACATCTGAAGGTTCAAAAGATAATCTGGAAACGTATGTTCAAAAGATTAAATGCAGATTGTTCAGGGCGCGAAAGCTGGCGAAGGAAAATTTGAAAATATCCCAATTCAAAATTTTGTGGACCCTATATGGTCAAGAAGAAACTTGGTGATTTAACGTACGTAATACACATGTCTGACAAGACATGTCATTACTAGAATGAGTTGAATCTTTGTAGGATGGACGAAAAAGGAATAGTGCTACATTCGGTAGAGAAAATTAGTTTGGATGCTCCGAAATAACACTCTTTTTAAGGGGGGAGGAGTGTTACGATATATCGTATCGTGTTATTTCATCGCATAAAGATAGTTATATAATAGTAATACGTTCATTATTACAGGAAGAACGAGGTTAACTATCATGGAGGTCGTTAACGGTCAGCACGGTATGGCTCGTCCGGTGGCGGGAATTTCTGTTAGCCAATCAGAACCACCGGGCGAGGTAACGTGTGCTGGCCGGAGCATGTGCAGAAACAGACGTCTACTTCCCTCCATTGAGTCAACATGCTGTCGTCGTTTTCGGATGTTTGACCAACTGACCCAACTGTTCCTGTATGCTCCACCCTCACCAAAAGAAACGGACGTGAGGACCTAGCGGCATGGTAAACGTCTCTGAGGTCGTGGAAGGCACCGTCATTGATAGTTAGAGGCGTTGAGGTAACACACAGTTTCCGAATAGTGGTCCTAATTACGGACAAGTGAATCTATAAGTGGGAAGAACAATCGGACAAGAGACGACCATTTCATGGTCGCAGTGTCTCTCTCTCTCTCCATATATATATATATAACCTTACTTGTGTACAATGCCTAAATATATATACATGTAATATATTGTATGTAAGGTTAGGTTATCTTGAGATAATTTCGGGGCTTTTAGTGTCCCCGCGGCCCGGTCCTCGACCAGGCCCTCCACACCCAGGAAGCAGCCCGTGACAGCTGACTAACTCCCAGGTACCTATTTACTGCTAGGTAACAGGGGCATTCAGGGAGAAAGAAACTTTGCCCATTTGTTTCTGCCTCGTGCGGGAATCGAACCCGCGCCACAGAATTACGAGTCCTGCGCGCTATCCACCAGGCTACGAGGCCCCCCACCCCCCAAAGGTGATTAGAGATATATCTGAATATATCCATGATGAAGTTTTTATACAATCTTATTTTCTTGTCCTTTATCAGACCTCAGCACAAAGTGTGTCGCACCTGACAATAGGTCCGGCTGAGGCTGACACCTGATCAGATTAATCTACACTGTTATAGCACAACGAAACATAGGATAAACACTCAGAATAAACCTAAATTAAATGTGTTGGGTTGTCGATAGTTCGATCCCAACAAAGCCTACTTGGGACAGTATGCACGCCTACTAGGGACAGTATGCACGCCTATTATGGACGGTATGGACGCCTACTAGGGACGGTATGCACCGCTACTAGGGACGGTATGCACCGCTACTAGGGAGAGAATGCATGCCTACTAGGGACGGTATTCACGCCTGCTAGGGACGGTATGCACGCCTACTATAGACAGTATGCACGCTTTCTGGGGACAGTATGTACGCCTACTATGGACAGTATGCACACCTAAGGACGGTATGCTTGTCTACTAGGGACAGTATGAACGCCTACTAGGGACAGTATGAACGCCTACTAGGGACAGTATGCACGCCTACTAGGGACGGTATGCAAGGCTACTAGGGACCGAATGCATGCCTACTAGGGGCAGTATGCACGTCTTATAGGGGACAGTATGCACGCCTATTAGGGATGGCATGCACGCCTACTATGGGCAGTATACACGCCTACTATGGGCAGTATGCACGCCTACTAGGGACGATACGGACACCTATTAGGGACAGTATGCATGCCTACTAGGGACAGTATGCACGCCTACGAGGGACATTATGCACGCCTACTAGGGGACGGTATGCACGCCTACTAGGGACGGTATGCACGCCTACTAGGGACGATATGTACGACTACTAGGGACAGTAAACATGCCTACTAGGGACGGTATGCACGCCTACTAGGGACGGCATGCATGCCTACTAGGGGCATTATCACGTATACTAGGGGCAGTATGCCCAGCAAACAATTTTAGGTTGCCACATATCTGGAAAGTATTTGAAAGTATTGGAAACGTTTGTTTTATCGTATCAGATACGATATTGTGTGTGGACTTAAATAGGTTTCCAAAACTTATAACCAAGACATATGTATCTAACACTAATTTGAGATGTTGTGGCAACTTTACACTCCTAACATGAGTCATTCATAATCCATTCATATACCAATATGAATCTCTTATGAAAGGTTTGAGCCAATAATCTGAACCCTTTTCACATCTTTGTGTTTAAAGTTAAATATCTTGAAATTAAATTATATTTTATATTATATTATTTTTATTATATTTTATATTATATTATTTTTATTATATTTTATATTATATTATTTTTATTATATTTTATATTATAATATTATTTTCAATTTAAATATTAAAACCAATTTAAGGGTAAAAAAAATCTAATAATTTATATTTCTTTTATTATTTACTAACAATTATAATTATTTACTAACGGAGAGAGGAAAGGCTGTACGGCGGAGAGTGGCGGCTGTGGCGGCGGTGGCGGATAGTGGCGGCGGGCGGACAGTGGCGGCGGGCGTACAGTGGCGGCGGTGGCGGATAGTGGCGGCGGGCGGACAGTGGCGGCGGTGGCGGATAGTGGCGGCTGTGGCGGATAGCGCCGGCGGGCGGACCGTGGCGGCTTTGGCGGCGGTGGTGGACAGTGGCGGCGGGCGGACAGTGGCGGCAGCGGGCGGACAGTGGCGGCGGCAGGCGGACAGTGGTAGCGGCGGGCGGACAGTGGCGGCGGCGGGCGGACAGTGGCGGCGGTGGCGGATAGTGGCGGCTGTGGCGGATAGTGGCGGCGGGCGGACCGTGGCGGCTTTGGCGGCGGTGGTGGACAGTGGCGGCGGGCGGACAGTGGCGGCGGCGGGCGGACAGTGGCGGCGGCGGGCGGACAGTGGCGGCGGCGGGCGGACAGTGGCGCCGGCGGGCGGACAGTGGCGGCGGCGGGCGGACCGTGGCGGCGGCGGGCGGCCTGTGGCGGCGGCGGGCGGACCGTGGCGGCGGCGGGCGGACAGTGGCGGCGGCGGGCGGACAGTGGCGGCGGCGGGCGGACAGTGGAGGCGGCGGGCGGACAGTGGAGGCGGCGGGCGGACAGTGGTGGCGGCGGGCGGACAGTGGTGGCGGCGGGCGGACAGTGGCGGCGGCGGGCGGACAGTGGCGGCGGCGGGCGGACAGTGGCGGCGGCGGGCGGACAGTGGCGGCGGCGGGCGGACAGTGGCGGCGGCGGGCGGACAGTGGCGGCGGCGGGCGGACAGTGGCGGCGGCGGGCGGACAGTGGCGGCGGCGGGCGGACAGTGGCGGCGGCGGGCGGACAGTGGAGGCGGCGGGCGGACAGTTGTGGCGGCGGGCGGACAGTTGTGGCGGCGGGCGGACAGTGGTGGCGGCGGGCGGACAGTGGTGGCGGCGGGCGGACAGTGGTGGCGGCGGGCGGACAGTGGTGGCGGCGGGCGGACAGTGGTGGCGGCGGGCGGACAGTGGTGGCGGCGGGCGGACAGTGGCGGCGGCGGGCGGACAGTGGCGGCGGCGGGCGGACAGTGGCGGCGGCGGGCGGACAGTGGCGGCGGCGGGCGGACAGTGGCGGCGGCGGGCGGACAGTGGCGGCGGCGGGCGGACAGTGGCGGCGGCGGGCGGACAGTGGCGGCGGCGGGCGGACAGTGGCGGCGGCGGGCGGACAGTGGCGGCGGCGGGCGGACAGTGGCGGCGGCGGGCGGACAGTTGCGGCGGCGGGCGGACAGTGGCGGCGGCGGGCGGACAGTGGCGGCGGCGGGCGGACAGTGGCGGCGGCGGGCGGACAGTGGCGGCGGCGGGCGGACAGTGGCGGCGGCGGGCGGACAGTGGCGGCGGCGGCGGACAGTGGCGGCAGCGGCGGACAGTGGCGGATAGTGGCACCGGGCGGACAGTGGCGGCGGGCGGACAATAGCGGCGGCGGGCGGACAGTGGCGTCGGGCGGACAGTGGCGGCGGTGGCGGATAGTGGCGGCGGGCGGACAGGGCGGCGGCGGCGGGCGGACAGTGGTGGCGGCGGGCGGACAGTGGTGGCTGCGGGCGGACAGTGGAGGCGGCGGGCGGACAGTGGTGGCGGCGGACGGACAGTGGTGGCGGCGGGCGGACAGTGGCGGCGGCGGGCGGACAGTGGCGGCGGTGGCGGACACTGGCGGCTGTGTCTGGCGGTGGTGGCGGGTGGCGGCGTCTGTGATGAGTGGTGGCGGCTGGCGGTGGTGGTGGTGGCGGCGGTGGTGGTGGGTGGTGATGGCGGCGGCAGTAGTAGGGATGGCAGTCCACAGGGGATTTTTTTTTCTGGGGGAAAAAATCCTCTGTGGGAGCCATGGTTTTCAGGTCCAAAGGAGAAAAAATCCTCTGTGGGAGCCATGGTTTTCAGGTCCAAAGGAGAAAAAATCCTCTGTGGGAGCCATGGTTTTCAGGTCCAAAGGAGAAAAAATCCTCTGTGGGAGCCATGGTTTTCAGGTCCAAAGGAGAAAAAATCCTCTGTGGGAGCCATGGTTTTCAGGTCCAAAATCCCGTGTGGGAGCCAGGGTTTTCAGGTTCCAAAATCCCCTGTGGACTGCCATGGTTTTCAGGCAAATTTGGGGAGTCACAGATTTGGGATTAAGGATTTCTCATGAGTGAGTAATTTCCGAGATTTTAGAAGTATGGAATTCTTATGAGAAAAATAATTTCCGAGACTTAGAAGTTTGTTAAGGTCTTATGGGAGAAATTCAAATATCGTATGTAGCGCTTAGGGGTTTTCAGGAGAACTCTACGGACATATTTTACCTATTTTCAACTTACAAAATTCATCTGTGTAAGCCATGGTTTTCATGTAAATTTAGAAAATCACCTGTGTGGGCCAGGGTTTTCAGGTCTCGTACCACACCCCCCTCCCTCCCCCCTTACCTCGCAATCTGTCGCCTCACCTGTGTTTACTTTAGACGTCAGCCAGACACGGCCTTCAGGTCACCTCGGTAATCGTATCTTATCTTCTCCATAATAATATCTGGACCGTCCCTCTCTCTCTCTCTCTCTCCTCCTATTTCCTTACAGCTATTTTCAGAGTTTCAAATAATCATAGAAGTTTATTTATATGTTTATGACCGAATTTGTAAAAGGACCATTTTCAGAGAATATTGTCTTAGATGTTTTGTTAAGGAAAACAGACAACTTATCCACAACATTTAGTTTTATATCCATTTACGGCTATTTCACCTGTAAAGACCAAAATTGAACAGAGCCCAGTTTTAAGCTCAAATTTCATCAGAGTCCAATTATCAACAGAAATTCGCCAGAGTCTACTTTGAGATCAAAATTAGTCAGAGACAGTTTTAGCTCATATTTCATCAGAGACCATTTTATACCTAAAAATGAACAGAGTCCACTTTGTGAGCAAATTAGTCAGAGACAGTTTTAAGCTGATATTTCATCAGAGTCCAATTATCAACAGAAATTCGCCAGAGTCTACTTTGCTAGCAAAATTAGTCAGAGACAGTTTTAAGCTCAAATTTCATCAGAGTCCAGTTTATACCGAAAATTTGCCAGAGTCTACTTTGTGCCAAAATATTCAGAGTCCAGTTCATGATCGAAATTAATCAGAGTCCAATTAAAGACCCAAATTTGACAGAGACCACATTTTCGCTACTAGCAGTCCAATCCCCCTGAAATTTTAAACAGTCATATTTCAGACGTAGTAAATAAGATCAAGTCAGTTACTGAGCTCCAGCTCTTGTCCCCCTGTATTTGCATATTTTCTCTATATTCAGCTGTGTTCTTCACATTTTTTTCCATGTTTTCTGTGTTCATTCCATGTTCTACAAATGTTCACAGCATACTCAGTTCAATTTTTTTCACCTGTTTTTCTCTTTTCTGTTTTCTACCATTTTCCCCGTATATTCACTATGTTCTTTGTCATGTTTTTCATGTACATCATATGTTCTCTGTATAACTTTTATTCTCAATATTCATGTTCTCAATGTTCTTGGCTTGTTCTTCACATGTTCAGTGTTCATTCTTTGTATTCCCTATGTTCCTTATCATGTCTTCATATTCTCTATAAGTTCTTATTCCCTGCATGTTCACTCTATTCATCAACTTTTTCTTACATGTTTTCTGTGTTCACCGTATGTTCATTGTGTTCATTCCCTTACTTAACCTCAATTTTTTATGTTCTTTGTTTCTTTAAACCAGTTTGTTTCTTCCATTCACTAACTACCCAGCAAACAATTTTAGGTTGCCACAACATATCTGGAAAGTATTTGAAAGTATTGGAAACGTTTGTTTTTTCGTATCAGATACGATATTGTGTGTGGACATAAATAGGTTTCCAAAACTTATAACCAAGACATATGTATCTAACACTAATTTGAGATGTTGTGGCAACTTTACACTCCTAACATGAGTCATTCATAATCCATTCATATACCAATATGAATCTCTTATGAAAGGTTTGAGCCAATAGTCTGAACCCTTTTCACATCTTTGTGTTTAAAGTTAAATTTCTTGAAATTAAATTATATTTTATATTATATTATTTTTATTATATTTTATATTATATTATTATTTTCAATTTAAATATTAAAACCAATTTAAGGGTAAAAAAAATCTAATAATTTATATTTCTTTTATTATTTACTAACAATTATAATTATTTACTAACGGAGAGAGGGGAGGCTGTACGGCGGAGAGTGGCGGCTGTGGCGGACAGTGGCGGCGGGCGGCGGTGGCGGATAGTGGTGGCGGGCGGACAGTGGCGGACAGTGGCGGCGGGCGGCGGTGGCGGATAGTGGTGGCGGGCGGACAGTGGCGGCGGTGGTGGATAGTGGCGGCTGTGGCGGACAGTGGCGGCGGGCGGACAGTGGCGGCGGGCGGACAGTGGCGGCGGCGGGCAGACAGTGGCAGCGGTGGCGGATAGTGGCGGCAGGCGGACAGTGGCGGCGGGCGGACACTGGCGGCGGTGGCGGATAGTGGCGGCGGGCGGACAGTGGCGGCGGGCGGACAGTGGCGGCGGGCGGACAGTGGCGGCGGGCGGACAGTGGCGGCGGGCGGACAGTGGCGGCTGTGGTGGATAGTGGCGGCTGTGGCGGATAGTGGCGGCGGGCGGACCGTGGCGGCTTTGGCGGCGGTGGTGGACAGTGGCGGCGGCGGGCGGACAGTGGCGGCGGCGGGCGGACAGTGGCGGCGGCGAGCGGACAGTGGCGGCGGCGGGCGGACAGTTGCGGCGGCGGGCGGACAGTGGCGGCGGCGGGCGGACAGTGGAGGCGGCGGGCGGACAGTGGAGGCGGCGGGCGGACAGTGGAGGCGGCGGGCGGACAGTGGTGGCGGCGGGCGGACAGTGGTGGCGGCGGGCGGACAGTAATGGCGGCGGGCGGACAGTGGCGGCGGCGGGCGGACAGTGGCGGCGGCGGGCGGACAGTGGCGGCGGCGGGCGGACAGTGGTGGCGGCGGGCGGACAGTGGTGGCGGCGGGCGGACAGTGGTGGCGGCGGGCGGACAGTGGTGGCGGTGGGCGGACAGTGGTGGCGGCGGGCGGACAGTGGTGGCGGCGGGCGGACAGTGGCGGCGGGCGGACAGTGGCGGCGGTGGCGGATAGTGGCGGCGGGCGGACAGTGGCGTCGGGCGGACAGTGGCGGCGGGCGGACAGTGGCGGCGGGAGGACAGTGGCGGCGGTGGCGGATAGTGGCGGCGGGCGGACCGTGGCGGCTTTGGCGGCGGTGGTGGACAGTTGCGGCGGGCGGACAGTGGCGGCGGCGGGCGGAAAGTGGCGGCGGCGGGCGGACAGTGGCGGCGGCGGGCGGACAGTGGCGGCGGCGGGCGGACCGTGGCGGCGGCGGGCGGACAGTGGCGGCGGCGGGCGGACAGTGGTGGCGGCGGGCGGACAGTGGTGGCGGCGGGCGGACTGTGGTGGCGGCGGGCGGACAGTGGTGGCGGCGGGCGGACAGTGGTGGCGGTGGCGGACAGTGGCGGCGGTGGCGGACAGTGACGGCGGTGGCGGACAGTGGCGGCGGTGGCGGACAGTGGCGGCGGTGGCGGACACTGGCGGCTGTGTCTGGCGGTGGTGGCGGGCGGTGGCGGGTGGCGGCGTCTGTGATGAGTGGTGGCGGCTGGCGGTGGTGGGTGGTGGCGGCGGCGGCGGCTGGTGGTGGTGGGTGGTGGTGGCGGTGGCGGCGGCTGGTGGTGGTGGGTGGTGGTGGCGGCGGCGGCGGCTGGTGGTGGTGGGTGGCGGCGGCGGCGGCTGGTGGTGGTGGGTGGCGGCGGCGGCGGCTGGTGGTGGTGGGTGGCGGCGGCGGCGGCTGGTGGTGGTGGGTGGCGGCGGCGACGGCTGGTGGTGGTTGGTGGTGGTGGGTGGTGGGTGGTGGCGGCGGCGGCGGCGGTGGTGGTGGGTGGTGGTGGCGGCGGCGGCTGGTGGAGGTGGGTGGTGGCGGCGGCGGCTGGTGGTGGTGGGTGGCGGTGGTGGGTGGTGGCGGCTGTGGTGGGTGGTGGCGGCGGCGGCGGCTGTGGTGGGTGGTGACGATCGGCGGTGGGGGGGGCTGGTGGCGGCTTGCGGTGGCGACTGTGGCAACGGGCGGTGGCGGCTGGTGGCAGGTGGTGGCGGCTGGTGGTGGCGGCTGGTGGTGGCGGCTGGTGGTGGTGGCAGCTGGTGGCGGTGATGGCGGCTGGTGGTGGTGGCAGCTGGTGGTGGTGGTGGCAGCTGGTGGCGGTGATGGCGGCTGGTGGTGGTGGCAGCTGGTGGCGGTGATGGCTGGTGGTGGCAGCTGGTGGCGGTGATGGCGGCTGGTGGTGATGGCGGGCGGTGGCGGGCGGTGGCGGCTTGTGGCGGCTGGTGGTGGTGGCGGCGGTGGTGGGTGGTGGTGGCGGCTGTGGTGGGTGGTGGCGGTGGTGTCGGCGGCGGCTGTGGTGGGTGGTGGCGGCGGCGGCTGTGGTGGGTGGTGGCGGCGGCGGCGGTGATGGGTGGTGGCGGCGGCGGTGGTGGTGGGTGGTGGTGGCGGCGGCGGTGATGGGTGGTGGCGGCGGTGGTGGTGGGTGGTGGTGGCGGCGGCGGCTGGTGGTGGTGGCGGCGGGTGGCGGTGGTGGGTGGCGGTGGCTGGTGGCGGGTGGCGGTGGCTGGTGGTGGTGGCGGCGGGTGGTGGCGGCGGGTGGTGGTGGCGGGTGGTGAGTGGCGGTGGTGGGTGGCGGCTGGTGGTGGCGGGTGGTGGCTGGTGGTGGCGGGTGGTGGCTGGTGGTGGGTGGCGGCGGGTGGCGGCGGGTGGCGGCGGGTGGCGGCGGGTGGCGGCTGGTGGTGGGTGGCGGCGGCTGGTGGCGGGTGGCGGCTGGTGGTGGGTGGTGGCGGCGGTGGTGAGTGGCGGTGGCGGTGGCGGTGGTGGCGGGTGGCGGCTGGTGGTGGCGGGTGGTTGCGGCTGGTGGTGGCGGGTGGCGGCGGGTGGCGGCTGGTGGCGGCGGGTGGCGGCGGGTGGCAGCGGGTGGCGGCTGGTGGCGGCGGGTGGTGGCGGCTGGTGGCGGGTGGCGGGTGGCGGCGGGTGGCGGGTGGCGGCGGGTGGCGGCGGGTGGCGGCTGGTGGCGGGTGGCGGCGGGTGGCGGCTGGTGGTGGGTGGCGGGTGGCGGCTGGTGGCGGGTGGCGGCGGGTGGTCGGTGGCGGCGGGTGGCGGCTGGTGGTGGGTGGCGGGTGGCGGCTGGTGGCGGCCAGCTAGGAAACACCCTTCACCACTGAAGGTCTGAGCACAACTAACCATATGTCTCTCTCACCCACCAGCCCAGTGTTACCAGCTCGCGCTCTCAAAATGTTTCCTTCAAAGATTGTATATTATCTTTGAACAACAAGTTTGATTATCAAGGAAATAATGCATATATTATTGTCACATTAATACTGTGCAATATCTTATTACATTCCTGCTAAATAATTATAATTTGAAACAGGACAAAAAATCCAACATATATATAAAAACCAACATTAGAGATCACGAGGCCTAGGCCTCGCCTGTGACTACACATCCTGCCTCCCTGGCCTGCTACCCTCTCACACCTCACACTCTTAACTCTCTCATAATCACTCTCACTCTCTTTGTCACTCTTACTCTGTCACTCTTACTCTCTGTCACTCTTACTCTGTCACTCTTACTCTGTCACTCTTACTCTGTCACTCTTACTCTCTGTCACTCTTACTCTGTCACTCTTACTCTCTGTTACTCTTACTCTCTGTCACTCTTACTCTCTGTCACTCTTACTCTCTGTGACTCTTACTCTCTGTCACTCTTACTCTCTGTCACTCTTACTCTCTGTCACTCTTACTCTCTGTCACTCTTACTCTCTGTCACTCTTACTCTCTGTCACTCTTACTCTCTGTCACTCTTACTCTCTGTCACTCTTACTCTGCCACTCTTACTCTGTCATTCTTACTCACTCTCAGTCACCCTTACCCATTCATACTCACTCTCTCACTCTTACTCTCATACTCTTACTCTCAATTACTCTTACTCCCAATCACTCTTACTCCCAATCACTCCTACTCCCAATCACTCCTACTCTCAATCACTCCTACTCTCATTCTTACTCTTACTCTTACTTTCAATCTTTCTTACTCTCAATCACTCTTATTCTCATTCTTACTCTTACTCTCACTCTTACTCTTACTCCCAATCACTCTTACTCTCAATCACTCTTACTCTCAATCACTCTTACTCTCAATCACTCTTACTCTCATTCTTACTCTTACTCACTCTTACTCTCAATCACTCTTATTCTCATTCTTACTCCTACTCCCAATCACTCTTACTCCCAATCACTCTTACTCTCAATCACTCTTACTCTCAATCACTCTTACTCTCAATCACTCTTACTCTCATTCTTACTCTTACTCACTCTTACTCTCAATCACTCTTATTCTCATTCTTACTCCTACTCCCAATCACTCTTACTCTCAATCACTCTTACTCCCAATCACTCTTACTCCCAATCACTCTTACTCTCAATCACTTTTACTCTCAATCACTTTTACTCTCAATCACTCTTACTCTGAATCACTCTTACTCTCACTAACTCTCAATCACTCTTACTCTCACTCTAACTCTCAATCACTCTTACGCACTATTACTCACTCTTTCTCTCAGTCATCCTTACTCACTCTCATACTCACTCTTACTCTCTGTCACTCTTACTCTCTGTCACTCTTACTCTCTGTCACTCTTACTCTGTCACTCTTACTCTCTGTCACTCTTACTCTCTGTCACTCTTACTCTCTATCACTCTTACTCTGTCACTCTTACTCTGTCACTCTTACTCACTCTCAGTCACCCTTACCCATTCATACTCACTCTCTCACTCTTACTCTCATACTCTTACTCTCAATTACTCTTACTCTCAATCACTCCTACTCCCAATCACTCCTCCTCTCAATCACTCCTACTCTCATTCTTACTCTTACTCTTACTCCCAATCACTCTTACTCTCAATCACTCTTATTCTCATTCTTACTCTTACTCCCAATCACTCTTACTCCCAATCACTCTTACTCTCAATCACTCTTACTCTCAATCACTCTTACTCTCAATCACTCTTACTCTCATTCTTACTCTTACTCACTCTTACTCTCATTCTTACTCTTACTCACTCTTACTCTCAATCACTCTTACTCTCACTAACTCTCAATCACTCTTACTCTCACTCTAACTCTCAATCACTCTTACTCTCATACTCACCCTTACTCTCAATCACTTTACTCTCACTCTTACTCATTCTGTCACCCATACTCTCAATCTTACTCACTCTGTCACTCTTACTCACTCTCAGTCACTCTTACTTATACTCACTCTTACTCACACTTACACACTCTCTGGCACTCTCACTCACCTTCAGTCACTCTTACTCACTCTTACCCACTCTCACTCACTCTTACTCACTCTAGTTAATAAGAACACACCAATATAAGACAACAAAACGTTTTCAGATTCTTTCTCACCACTTTCCAGCAACTTTTATAATTTATATAAATTATATTAGGGAATAATACATAAATTATATATTTAAACATGATATTAGTGTTTAGTGGAATGCATAAGGATTCAAATTGTGTTAAAAAGAGCGATTTTTAGAAAATTTGGAAAACTACTTTTTTCTGTTCATATTATAACTAAATGGATTTTAAAGGTTTCACTCAGCCAATATATTTCATTCACAATTTATTAATGAATTTTACAAAAAAACACCATAAATTTTATATTTAAACATGTAAAAACTATTTGTTTTACATTTGGAAGAAAATAATTGTAGAAAAACAATTTATAATTAAACCTTTGTGTTTGGAATTTTTGAGTAAAAGTTTCTCAAAGGCTCTCCTGCACCATTCTCAATGCAAATCATTCCCACACCTATGGGAAGAGATAGGCGAACGTTGTGTAGATGATTTGTGTTTGCTGGGTAGTTCTTTGTCAAATATTAGCATCAGCAATACAGTTTCCTCAACAATTTTAGTCACCAAGTTTTTATTTGCAAAAACTATGTCAAAGTAATTCTCGTAGTCAACTTAATAGTTCTACCAGCCATGTTCTTAAACAAATCTACACTTTATTCAGTTCCAAATTTACAAAGACAAACCTTTCTTGTAACTTCTTAACTAAAAATCTTTCGCCAATCAACTAAAACATAGTCACTTTCGTCATTTCTCAACTAAACTTATTATCCAATCAACCAAAAATAGTCAGAAATAGCCTCGTTCAACACTGTTCTTAACTAAAACAACCTTTCTCTTAGCTAAAAATTGTCAAAGGAAACTTCTTTCAGCACTTTCTTAACATCCGCTATGTTTCATCAAGTAAGAAAAAATTGTCAAAGGAAACTTTCCAAAACTGTTCATAACTAGCTTTTATCCATCGTCAATCAACTAAAAATAATAACTTTCATCATTTCTTAACTAAACTTATTCCCCAGTCATCAGAAAATAACCGTGTTCTTCATGTTTCATTGTCATTTCATAACTAAAATTATCCATCAATCAACAGAAAAAAGCCATGTTCATCATGTTTTGTCTTTTGCTTAACTAAAATTATGTCTTGTCAAGTAAGAAAAAATAACCAAAGATATCTTTCATCGCTGTTCTTAACTGACATTATACTTTGGGGAGCACAAAAAATAGTCTCCCTCGTCATGTTTTGTCTTTTTCCTTAACTAAAGTATTCATCAGTCAACTAAAAAATAGTTACTTCATCATGTTTCCTTGTCATTTCTTAACTGAAATATCACTTCTCTCATCTAAATAGTCATGTGTAGCCTCTTTCCAAAATTGTTTTTAACTAAAGTAACCTTTCACTTCGCTAGAATAGTCATATTCATCGTTGTTCCTAACTAAAATTATATGTCGTTAAGTAAGAAATATAGTCAAAGACACTCTTCGAGACATCAAGGAGTTACTCAGAGACGTCAAAGTTAATCTAAGACATCTTTCATCAAAAGTATTTTCTCGTTCATCAAAGTTAATCTCAGAGTTAACAAAGGTAATCTCTAACTCACTTTCGTTCAACATATTAATTCGCTTAGTCCTCAAAGTTATTCTCTAAGACGACAAAGTCTTTCTCAGAGCTATCAAACTTGTTCTCAAAGTCATCAAAGTTATTCACAGAGTCATCAAAGTTAATCTAAGACATCATTTTTCATCAAAGATATTCTCTCTAAACCATCAATGTTCTTCTCTAAGACATAAAAGTTATTCTCAGAGTCACCTTCGTTCTTCAGAGAAACTTTCCAAAACATCTTTGTTCATCAAAGTTATTCTCGGAGTCATCAAAAGGTATTCTCTAACTCACTTTTGGTCATTAAAGTTAATTTCTATGTTATAAAAGTTTGTCTCAGAGACATCTAAAGTTAATCTTAGAGTTATCAAATGTAATCTCTAACTCACTCTCGTTCATCAAAGTTGTTTCAAAGACATCAAAGTTAATCTCAGAGTTATCCAAAGTTATTCTCATGTCCACAAAAGTTATTCCAAGAGACGTCAAAGTTAATCTCAAACATCTTCGTTCATAAAAGTTATTCTCTAAGACAGCAAAGTTATTCTCTGTCATCAAAAAGTTATTCTCTGAGCTATCAAAATACTACTCATGTTCTCAGAAGACATTCTCAAACTCATCAAAGTTATTGTCAGAGTCATCAAAAGTTGTTCTCTAAGACATCAATGTTATCTACGACATCAAAGATGTTCTGTAAATCATAAAAGTTAATCTTAACTCACCTTCGTTCATTAGAGAAACTTTCCAATCCATATTCGTTGACCAAAGTTATTCTCAGTCATCAAAGTGATCTCTAATTCACCTTCGTTCTCCAAAAGTTATTCTCTAAGACACCTTCGTTAATCAAAGAAACTCTCCTTCTTCCATCATGTTATTCTTTAAGACATCTTCAGTCATAAAATTTCTCTCCAAAATGTAACTAGTTCAGCTTTTCTTACCAAACCTGCGCTTCTGTTAAAACATATTTTCTTAGTTGCTTTACCCTAAAACTGTTCTCTGAACTACACTGTTCAAACCTACATAACCTATCCTCTCCGCCCAATGTTACTTAGTTAACTTAACCTTCATAACCTAACTTAACCTATCCTAACATAACTTACCTTACCTTACCTATCTTACCTAACTTTACCTATCTTAACCTGCATAACCTAACTTTACCTATCTTACCTTACCTTACCTAATTTTACCTATCTTACCTTACCTTACCTATCTTACCTAACCTAACCTAACTTATCCTGCTTAACCTAACTTACCTATTTTACCTAACTTTACCTATCTTACCTAACTTAACCTGCATAACCTAACTTTACCTATCCTAACATAACTTACCTTACCTTACCTATCTTACCTAACTTTACCTATCTTACCTAACTTACCTACATTACCTAACTTAACTTAACCTGCTTAACCTAACTTACCTACATTACCTAACTTAACCTGCATAACCTAACCTGCTTAACTCAACTTACCTTACCTTACCTATCTTACCTAACTTACCTGACTTAACCTAACTTATCCTGCTTAACCTAACTTACCTACATTTACCTAACTTAACCTGCCTAACCTAACTTTACCTACCCTAACTTAACTTACCTACATTACCTAACTTAACCTGCATAACCTAACCTGACTTGGCCTGCTTAACCTAACTTACCAACATTACCTAACTTAACCTGTTTAACCTAACTTACCTACATTACCTAACTTAACCTGCATAACCTAACCTGCTTAACTTAACTTACCTTACCTTACCTATCTTACCTAACTTACCTGACTTAACCTAACTTATCCTGCTTAACCTAACTTACCTAACTTACCTACATTACCTAACTTAACTTAACCTGCTTAACCTAACTTACCTACATTACCTAACTTAACCTGCATAACCTAACCTGCTTAACTTAACTTACCTTACCTTACCTATCTTACCTAACTTACCTGACTTAACCTAACTTATCCTGCTTAACCTAACTTATCCTGCTTAACCTAACTTATCCTGCTTAACCTAACTTACCTACATTTACCTAACTTAACCTGCCTAACCTAACTTTACCTACCCTAACTTAACTTACCTAAATTACCTAACTTAACCTGCATAACCTAACCTGATTAACTTACCTTACCTTACCTATCTTACCTAACTTACATAATTTAACCTAACTTACCTTACCTTACCTAACTTAACCTGCTTAACCTAACTTACATAACTTAACCTAACTTAACTTACGTAACTTATCTTACCTATCCTAACCTAACCTAACTTGCTTTACCTAACTTAATCTTACATTCCCAAACTGATGTATCCTAACTTATCTAGTCATACCAGACATGATCTAACTTACATAAGTATTCCTTCTTGTCTTTTGTGTTTCGTCAATCATTGTCTCATATTCATTTACTCATTTCATTAGTTAATTTCTCAAATGGTCACTTATGCATTTCAAGTGCTATTTGTTAGAGATTGGATATTTAAGCATTTCAAAGAATTTTCGTTATATATGGGCATTTACTCATTTCAAGGGCTAATTTCTCAAATGGTCATTTTTGCAGATCAATGGTTATTTGTTAAAGTTCATCAAGTTGCTCATAAGTTGTATTTAGTAGGTTCTATCATATGTTCTTATTCCCCAACCCCTTAACCTAACCTCTTGTAATCTTAGTGTATTTAGTAGGGTCTGTCATATGTTCTTATTCCCCAACCCTTTAACCTAACCTTTCAGATATAGTTTATTGTGTTTTTGACGTATTTGTTGAATATATTATCCTTTTCATAACCTTTCAGATGTAGTATTGTTTCTCCTATGTATATTTTTACCCAAACCCACCATCCCACTTAACCTTCTTTCCTTCTTTTACTTTGTTTCTCCTACTCCTTCTATCCCCTTTCTCTTTATCTCCCTCCTTCTATCCCCCCTTTTTCTCTCTATCGTCCTCATTCTCTCCCCCTTCGCTATCTCTCTCTCATTCTCTTATTTTTCTTTTTTCTCAAATTCAAGTCTTAGTTCCCCCATGCCCACACTCTCTCATTCTCTCTTCTTTGGTCCCATTTTCTTCCGTCCCCTCTCTTTTACTCCTTGCTCTTCTTTCATGCTCTCACTCCCTTGAGCTTTTGTTTCTCAATTTCAAGTCTTAGTAGATCTGATTCTTTACTATTGTAATTTTTATTATTACTAAGATAAAGAATGAACTTATATGTGAAAACAAAGTAAAAGAAGGAAAGAAGGTTAAGTGGGATGGTGGGTTTGGGTAAAAATATACAAAGGAGAAACAATACTACATCTGAAAGGTTATGAAAAGGATAATATATTCAACAAATACGTCAAAAACACAATAAACTACATCTGAAAGGTTAGGTTAAAGGGTTGGGGAATAAGAACATATGATAGAGCCTACTAAATACACTAAGATTACAAGAGGTTAGGTTAAGGGGTTGGGGAATAAGAACATATGATAGAACCTACTAAATACAACTTATGAGCAACTTGATGAACTTTAACAAATAACCTTTGATCTGCAAAAATGACCATTTGAGAAATTAGCCCTTGAAATGAGTAAATGCCCATATATAACGAAAATTCTTTGAAATGCTTAAATATCCAATCTCTAACAAATAGCACTTGAAATGCATAAGTGACCATTTTAGAAATTAACTAATGAAATGAGTAAATGAATATGAGACAATGATTGACGAAACACAAAAGACAAGAAGGAATACTTATGTAAGTTAGATCATGTCTGGTTTGACTAGATAAGTTAGGATACATCAGTTTGGGAATGTAAGATTAAGTTAGGTAAAGCAAGTTAGGTTAGGTTAGGATAGGTAAGATAAGTTATGTAAGTTAAGTTAGGTTAAGTTATGTAAGTTAGGTTAAGCAGGTTAAGTTAGGTAAGGTAAGGTAAGTTAGGTTAAATTATGTAAGTTAGGTAAGATAGGTAAGGTAAGGTAAGTTAAGTTAAGCAGGTTAGGTTATGCAGGTTAAGTTAGGTAATGTAGGTAAGTTAAGTTAGGGTAGGTAAAGTTAGGTTAGGCAGGTTAAGTTAGGTAAATGTAGGTAAGTTAGGTTAAGCAGGATAAGTTAGGTAAAGTCAGGTAAGTTAGGTAAGATAGGTAAGGTAAGTTAAGTTAAGCAGGTTAGGTTATGCAGGTTAAGTTAGGTAATGTAGGTAAGTTAGGTTAAGCAGGTTAAGTTAAGTTAGGTAATGTAGGTAAGTTAGGTTAAGCAGGATAAGTTAGGTTAAGTCAGGTTAGGTTATGCAGGTTAAGTTAGGTAATGTAGGTAAGTTAAGTTAGGTTAGGCAGGTTAAGTTAGGTAAATGTATGTAAGTTAGGTTAAGCAGGATAAGTTAGGTTAAGTCAGGTAAGATAGGTAAGGTAAGTTAAGTTAAGCAGGTTAGGTTATGCAGGTTAAGTTAGGTAATGTAGGTAAGTTAGGTTAAGCAAGTTAAGTTAAGTTAGGTAATGTAGGTAAGTTAGGTAAGATAGGTAATGTTAGGTAAGATAGGTAAGGTAAGGTAAGTTATGTTAGGATAGGTAAAGTTAGGTTATGCAGGTTAAGTTAGGTAAGATAGGTAAAGTTAGGTAAGATAGGTAAGTTAGGTTAAGCAGGATAAGTTAGGTTAGGTTAGGCAAGTTAGGTAAGGTAAGGTAAGATAGGTAAAGTTAGGTTAGGTAAGGTAAGATAGGTAAAGTTAGGTTATGCAGGTTAAGTTAGGTAAGATAAGTAAAGTTAGGTAAGATAGGTGTGGTAAGGTAAGTTATGTTAGGATAGGTTAAGTTAGGTTATGAAGGTTAAGTTAACTAAGTAACATTGGGTGGAGAGGATAGGTTATGTAGGTTTGAACAGTGTAGTTCAGAGAACAGTTTTAGGGTAAAGCAACTAAGAAAATATGTTTTACCAGAAGCGCAGGTTTGGTAAGAAAAGCTGAACTAGTTACATTTTGGAGAGAAATTTTATGACTGAAGATGTCTTAAAGAATAACATGATGGAAGAAGGAGAGTTTCTTTGATGAACGAAGGTGTCTTAGAGAATAACTTTTGGAGAACGAAGGTGAATTAGAGATCACTTTGATGACTCTGAGAATAACTTTGGTCAACGAATATGGATTGGAAAGTTTCTCTAATGAACGAAGGTGAGTTAAGATTAACTTTTATGATTTACAGAACATCTTTGATGTCGTAGATAACAACATTGATGTCTTAGAGAACAACTTTTGATGACTGAGAATAACTTTGATGAGTTTGAGAATGACTTCTGAGAACATGAGTAGTATTTTGTTAGCTCAGTGAATAACTTTTTGATGACATAGAGAATAACTTTGCTGTCTTAGAGTATAACTTTTATGAACGAAGATGTCTGAGATTAACTTTGACGTCTCTTGGAATAACTTTTGAGGACATGAGAATATCTTTGGATAACTCTGAGATTAACTTTGATGTCTTTGAAACAACTTTGATGAACGAGAGTGAGTTAGAGATTACCTTTGTTAACTCTGAGATCAACTTTGATGAACAAAAGTGAGTTAGAGATTACATTTGATAACTCTAAGATTAACTTTAGATGTCTCTGAGACAAACTTTTATAACATAGAAATTAACTTTAATGACCAAAAGTGAGTTAGAGAATACCTTTTGATGACTCCGAGAATAACTTTGATGAACAAAGATGTTTTGGAAAGTTTCTCTGAAGAACGAAGGTGACTCTGAGAATAACTTTTATGTCTTAGAGAAGAACATTGATGGTTTAGAGAGAATTTCTTTGATGAAAAATGATGTCTTAGATTAACTTTGATGACTCTGTGAATAACTTTGACTTTGAGAACAAGTTTGATAGCTCTGAGAAAGACTTTGTCGTCTTAGAGAATAACTTTGAGGACTTAGCGAATTAATATGTTGAACGAAAGTGAGTTAGAGATTACCTTTGTTAACTCTGAGATTAACTTTGATGAACGAGAAAATACTTTTGATGAAAGATGATGTCTTAGATTAACTTTGACGTCTTTGAGCCTTGATGTCTCGAAGAGTGTCTTTGACTATATTTCTTACTTAACGACATATAATTTTAGTTAGGAACAACGATGAATATGACTATTCTAGCGAAGTGAAAGGTTACTTTAGTTAAAAACAATGTTGGAAAGAGGCTACACATGACTATTTAGATGAGAGAAGTGATATTTCAGTTAAGAAATGACAAGGAAACATGATGAAGTAACTATTTTTTAGTTGACTGATGAATACTTTAGTTAAGGAAAAAGACAAAACATGACGAGGGAGACTATTTTTTGTGCTCCCCAAAGTATAATGTCAGTTAAGAACAGCGATGAAAGATATCTTTGGTTATTTTTTCTTACTTGACAAGACATAATTTTAGTTAAGCAAAAGACAAAACATGATGAACATGGTTTTTTTCTGTTGATTGATGGATAATTTTAGTTATGAAATGACAATGAAACATGAAGAACACGGTTATTTTCTGATGACTGGGGAATAAGTTTAGTTAAGAAATGATGAAAGTTATTAATTTTATTTGATTGACGATGGATAAAAGCTAGTTATGAACAGTTTTGGAAAGTTTCCTTTGACAATTTTTTCTTACTTGATGAAACATAGCGGCTGTTAAGAAAGTGCTGAAAGAAGTTTCCTTTGACAATTTTTAGCTAAGAGAAAGGTTGTTTTAGTTAAGAACAGTGTTGAACGAGGCTATTTCTGACTATTTTTGGTTGATTGGATAATAAGTTTAGTTGAGAAATGACGAAAGTGACTATGTTTTAGTTGATTGGCGAAAGATTTTTAGTTAAGAAGTTACAAGAAAGGTTTGTCTTTGTAAATTTGGAACTGAATAAAGTGTAGATTTGTTTAAGAACATGGCTGGTAGAACTATTAAGTTGACTACGAGAATTACTTTGACATAGTTTTTGCAAATAAAAACTTGGTGACTAAAATTGTTGAGGAAACTGTATTGCTGATGCTAATATTTGACAAAGAACTAGTTAGTGAATGGAAGAAACAAATTGGTTTAAAGAAACAAAGAACATAAAAAATTGAGGTTAAGTAAGGGAATGAACACAATGAACATACGGTGAACACAGAAAACATGTAAGAAAAAGTTGATGAATAGAGTGAACATGCAGGGAATAAGAACTTATAGAGAATATGAAGACATGATAAGGAACATAGGGAATACAAAGAATGAACACTGAACATGTGAAGAACAAGCTAAGAACATTGAGAACATGAATATTGAGTATAAAAGTTATACAGAGAACATATGATGTACATGAAAAACATTACAAAGAACATAGTGAATATACGGGGAAAATGGTAGAAAACAGAAAAGAGAAAAACAGGTGAAAAAAATTGAACTGAGTATGCTGTGAACATTTGTAGAACATGGAATGAACACAGAAAACATGGAAAAAAATGTGAAGAACACAGCTGAATATAGAGAAAATATGCAAATACAGGGGGACAAGAGCTGGAGCTCAGTAACTGACTTGATCTTATTTACTACGTCTGAAATATGACTGTTTAAAATTTCAGGGGGATTGGACTGCTAGTAGCGAAAATGTAGTCTCTGTCAAATTTGGGTCTTTAATTGGACTCTGATTAATTTCGATCATGAACTGGACTCTGAATATTTTGGCACAAAGTAGACTCTGGCGAATTTTCGGTATAAACTGGACTCTGATGAAATTTGAGCTTAAAACTGTCTCTGACTAATTTTGCTAGCAAAGTAGACTCTGCCAAATTTCTGTTGATAATTGGACTCTGATGAAATATGAGCTTAAAACTGTCTCGGACTAATTTGCTCACAAAGTGGACTCTGTTCATTTTTAGGTATAAAATGGTCTCTGATGAAATATGAGCTAAAACTGTCTCTGACTAATTTTGATCTCAAAGTAGACTCTGGCGAATTTCTGTTGATAATTGGACTCTGATGAAATATGAGCTAAAAACTGTCTCTGACTAATTTTGCTCACAAAGTAGACTCTGACGAATTTCTGTTGATAATTGGACTCTGATGAAATATGAGCTTAAAACTGGGCTCTGTTCAATTTTGGTCTTTACAGGTGAAATAGCCGTAAATGGATATAAAACTAAATGTTATGGATAAGTTGTCTGTTTTCCTTAACAAAACATCTAAGACAATATTCTCTGAAAATGGTCCTTTTACAAATTCGGTCATAAACATATAAATAAACTTCTATGATTATTTGAAACTCTGAAAATAGCTGTAAGGAAATAGGAGGAGAGAGAGAGAGAGAGAGGGACGGTCCAGATATTATTATGGAGAAGATAAGATACGATTACCGAGGTGACCTGAAGGCCGTGTCTGGCTGACGTCTAAAGTAAACACAGGTGAGGCGACAGATTGCGAGGTAAGGGGGGAGGGAGGGGGGTGTGGTACGAGACCTGAAAACCCTGGCCCGCACAGGTGATTTTCTAAATTTACATGAAAACCATGGCTTACACAGACGAATTTTGTAAGTTGAAAATAGGTAAAATATGTCCGTAGAGTTCTCCTGAAAACCCTAAAGCGCTACATACGATATTTGAATTTCTCCCATAAGACCTTAACAAACTTCTAAGTCTCGGAAATTATTTTTCTCATAAGAATTCCATACTTCTAAAATCTCGGAAATTACTCACTCATAAGAAATCCTTAATCCCAAATCTGTGACTCCCCAAATTTGCCTGAAAACCATGGCAGTCCACAGGGGATTTTGGAACCTGAAAACCCTGGCTCCCACACGGGATTTTGGACCTGAAAACCACAGAGGATTTTTTCTCCTTTGGACCTGAAAACCATGGCTCCCACAGAGGATTTTTTCTAATTTGGACCTGAAAACCATGGCTCCCACAGAGGATTTTTTCTCCTTTGGACCTGAAAACCATGTCTCCCACAGAGGATTTTTTCCCCCAGAAAAAAAAATCCCCTGTGGACTGCCATCCCTACTACTGGCGGCGGCTGGTGGTGGTGGGTGGTGGCGGCGGTGGTGGGTGGCGGCGGCGGCTGGTGGTGGTGGGTGGCGGCGGTGGGTGGTGGCGGCTGTGGTGGGTGGCGGCGGCTGTGATGGGTGGTGACGATCGGCGGTGGGGGGGGCTGGTGGCGGCTTGCGGTGGCGACTGTGGCAACGGGCGGTGACGGCTGATAGCGGGCGGTGGTGGCGGCTGGTGGTGGCGGCTGGTGGTGGTGGCAGCTGGTGGCGGTGATGGCGGCTGGTGGTGGTGGCAGCTGGTGGCGGTGATGGCGGCTGGTGGTGGTGGCAGCTGGTGGCGGTGATGGCGGCTGGTGGTGGTGGTGGTGGCGGCTGGTGGCGGTGATGGCGGCTGGTGGTGGTGGTGTTGGTGATGGCGGGCGGTGGCAGCTTGTGGTGGCGGCGGTGGTGGTGGTGGTGGTGGGTGGTGGTGGCGGCTGTGGTGGGTGGTGGTGGCGGCGGCTGTGGTGGGTGGTGGCGGCGGCGGCGGTGGTGGGTGGTGGCGGCGGTGGTGGTGGGTGGTGGTGGCTGCGGCGGTGATGGGTGGTGGCGGCGGTGGTGGTGGTGGCGGCGGCGGCGGCTGGTGGTGGTGGCGGCGGCGGCTGGTGGTGGTGGGTGGCGGCGGCGGGTGGCGGTGGTGGGTGGCGGTGGCTGGTGGCGGGTGGCGGCTGGTGGTGGGTGGTGGCGGCTGGTGGTGGCAGGTGGCGGCTGGTGGTGGGTGGTGGTGGGTGACGGCGGGTGGCGGCTGGTGGCGGCCAGCTGGGACACACCCTTCACCACTGAAGGTCTGAGCACAACTAACCATGTCTCTCTCACCACCAGAACAGTGTTGCCAGCTCGCGCTCTCAAAATGTTTCCTTCAAAGATTGTATATTATCTCTTACTCTCAATCACTCTTACTCTCAACCACTCTTACTCTCAATCACTCTTACTCTCAATCACTCTTACTCTCAATCACTCTTACTCTCATTCTTACTCTTACTCACTCTTACTCTCAATCACTCTTATTCTCATTCTTACTCCTACTCCCAATCACTCTTACTCCCAATCACTCTTACTCTCAATCACTCTTACTCCCAATCACTCTTACTCTCAATCACTCTTACTCTCAATCACTTTTACTCTCAATCACTCTTGATACCTGGTTGATACCTGGTTGATGGGGTTCTGGGAGTTCTTCTACTCCCCAAGCCCGGCCCGAGGCCAGGCTCGACTCTTACTCTCACTAACTCTCAATCACTCTTACTCTCACTCTAACTCTCAATCACTCTTATGCACTATTACTCACTCTTTCTCTCAGTCATCCTTACTCACTCTCATACTCACTCTTACTCTCTGTCACTCTTACTCTCTGTCACTCTTACTCTCTGTCACTCTTACTCTCTGTCACTCTTACTCTCTGTCACTCTTACTCTGTCACTCTTACTCTCTGTCACTCTTACTCTCTGTCACTCTTACTCTCTATCACTCTTACTCTGTCATTCTTACTCTGTCACTCTTACTCACTCTCAGTCACCCTTACCCATTCATACTCACTCTCTCACTCTTACTCTCATACTCTTACTCTCAATTACTCTTACTCTCAATCACTCTTACTCCCAATCACTCCTACTCCCAATCACTCCTACTCTCAATCACTCCTACTCTCATTCTTACTCTTACTCTTACTCCCAATCACTCCTACTCCCAATCACTCCTACTCTCAATCACTCTTATTCTCATTCTTACTCTTACTCTCACTCTTACTCTTACTCCCAATCACTCTTACTCCCAATCACTCTTACTCTCAATCACTCTTACTCTCAATCACTCTTACTCTCAATCACTCCTACTCTCAATCACTCTTACTCTCATTCTTACTCTTACTCACTCTTACTCTCAATCACTCTTATTCTCATTCTTACTCCTACTCCCAATCACTCTTACTCCCAATCACTCTTACTCTCAATCACTCTTACTCTCAATCACTTTTACTCTCAATCACTCTTACTCTCAATCACTCTTACTCTCACTCTAACTCTCAATCACTCTTATGCACTATTACTCACTCTTTCTCTCAGTCATCCTTACTCACTCTCATACTCACTCTTACTCTGTCACTCTTACTCTCTGTCACTCTTACTCTCTGTCACTCTTACTCTCTGTCACTCTTACTCTCTGTCACTCTTACTCTCTGTCACTCTTACTCTCTGTCACTCTTACTCTCTGTCACTCTTACTCTGTCATTCTTACTCTGTCATTCTTACTCACTCTGTCACCCTTACCCATTCATACTCACTCTCTCACTCTTACTCTCATACTCTTACTCTCAATTACTCTTACTCTCAATCACTCTTACTCCCAATCACTCCTACTCCCAATCACTCCTACTCTCAATCACTCCTACTCTCATTCTTACTCTTACTCTTACTCTCACTCTTATTCTCATTCTTACTCTTACTCTCACTCTTACTCCCAATCGCTCTTACTCCCAATCACTCTTACTCTCAATCACTCTTACTCTCAATCACTCTTACTCTCATTCTTACTCTTACTCACTCTTACTCTCACTCTTATTCTCATTCTTACTCCTCTCACTCTAACTCCTACTCCCAATCACTCTTACTCCCAATCACTCTTACTCTCAATCACTCTTACTCCCAATCACTCTTACTCTCAATCACTCTTACTCTCAATCACTCTTACTCTCAATCACTCTTACTCTCAATCACTCTTACTCTCAATCACTCTTACTCTCACTAACTCCCAATCACTCTTACTCTCAATCACTCTTACTCTCAATCACTCTTACTCTCAATCACTCTTACTCTCACTAACTCTCAATCACTCTTACTCTCACTAACTCTCAATCACTCTTACTCTCACTCTAACTCTCAATCACTCTTACTCTCATACTCACCCTTACTCTCAATCACTTTACTCTCACTCTTACTCATTCTGTCACCCTTACTCTCACTCTTACTCACTCTGTCACTCTTACTCACTCTCAGTCACTCTTACTTATACCCTCACTCTTACTCACACACACTCTCTGGCACTCTCACTCACCTTCAGTCACTCTTACTCACTCTTACCCACTCTCGCTCACTCTTACTCACTCTAGTTAATAAGAACACGCCAATATAAGACAACAAAACGTTTTCAGATTCTTTCTCACCACTTTCCAGCAACTTTTATAATTTATATAAATTATCTTAGGGAATAATACATAAATTATATATTTAAACATGATATTAGTGTTTAGTGGAATGCATAAGGAGTCAAATTGTGTTAAAAAGAGCGATTTTTAGAAAATTTGGAAAACTACTTTTTTCTGTTCATATTATAACTAAATGGATTTTAAAGGTTTCACTCAGCCAATATATATCATTCACAATTTATTAATGAGTTTTACAAAAAAACACCATAAATTTTATATTTAAACATGTAAAAACTATTTGTTTTACATTTGGAAGAAAATAATTGTAGAAAAACAATTTATAATTAAACCTTTGTGTTTGGATTTTTTGAGTAAAAGTTTCTCAAAGGCTCTCCTGCACCATTCTCAATGCAAATCATTCCCACACCTATGGGAAGAGATAGGCGAACGTTGTGTAGATGATTTGTGTTTGCTGGGTGCACTCCTTCTAAGGACAGTATGCACGGCTAGTAGGCACAGTATGCACGCCTACTAGAGACGAATTGCACCCCTACTAGGGACGATATGTACGCCTACTAGAGACAGTAAACATGCCTACTAGGGACGGTATGCACGCCTACTAGGGGCAGTATCACGTATACTAGGGGCAGTATGCACGCCTAGTAGCGACAGTATGCACGCCTAGTAGCGACAGTATGCACGCCAACTAGGGACGGTATGCACGCTTTATAGGGAGAGTATGGACGCCTACTAGGGACAGTTTGCACGCCTACTAGGTACAATATGCTCGACTACTAGGGACAGTATGCACGTTTACTACTAGGGACAGTATGCACGCCTACTAGGGACAGTTTGCACACCTACTAGGGGAAAGTAAGCACGCTTACTAGGGACGGTATGCACGCCTACTTGGGATGGTAAGCACGCCTACTAGGGACGGTATGCACGCCTACTAGGGACAGTATGTCCGCCTACTAGGGACGGTATGCACGCCTACTTGGGACGGTATGCACCCCTACTTGGGACAGTATGCACGCCTACTAGGGACAGTATGCACGCCTACTAGGGACAGTATGCACGCCTACTTGAGACGGTATGCACGCCTATTAGGAACGGCATGCACGCCTACTAGGGACGGTATGCACGCCTACTCGGATGGTTTGCACGCCTACTCGGATGGTATGCACGCCTACTAGGGACAGTATTCACGCCTACTAGGGAGAGTATGCACGCCTACTAGGGACGGTATGCACGACTACTAGGGACGGTATGCACCGCTACTAGGTACAGTATGCACGCCTGCTAGGGACGGTATGCACCGCTACTAGGGACAGTATGCATGCCTACATGGGACGGTATGCACGCCTACTAGGGACGGCATGCACGCCTACTATGGACAGTATGCACGTTTTCTGAGGACAGTATGCACGCCTACTATGGACAGTATGCACGACTACTAAGGACGGTATGCAAGTCTACTAGGGAAAGTGTGCACGCCTGCTAGGGGCAGTACGCACGCCTACCATGAAAGGTATGCACGCCAACTAGAGTCCGCTTGCACGCCAACTAGAGTCCGCTTGCACGCCTACTAGGGGCAGTATGCACGTCCTATAGGGGACAGTATGCACGCCTACTAGGGGCGGTATACACGCCTACTAGGGACAGTATGCACGCCTACTAGGGACGATATGGACGAATACTAGGGACAGTATGCACGCCTACTAGGGAGAGTATGCATGCCTAATAGGGACAATATGCACGCCTACTAGGGACAATGTGCACGCCTAGGGAAGGTATGCACGCCTGCTAGGGACAGTATCACTTATACTAGGGGTAGTTTGCACCCCTTCTAGGGACAGTATGCACGCCTACTAAGGACTGTATGCACGCATACTAGGGTCGGTATGCACGACTCCTAGGAACGGTATGCACGCCTACTAGGGACAGTATACATGCCTACTAGGGATGGTATGCACGCCTACTAGGGACAGTATCCACGTCTACTAGGGACAGTATGCATTCCTACTACGGACAGTAGGTACCCTTACTAGGGCCAGTAGCACACCTACTAGCGACTGTATGCACGCCTACTATGGACGGTATGCACGCCTACTAGGGACGATATGCAAGCCTACTAAGGACAGTTTACACGCCAACTAGGGGACAGTATGCACGCCAACTATGGACGGTATGCACGCCTATTAGGGAATGTATACACGCCTACTTGGGGCAGTATGCATGCCTACTAGGGACCGTATGCACGCCAACTAAGGACAGTATTCACGCCTACTATGGACGGTATAATCGCCTACTAGGGACAGTATGCATGCCTAATAGGGACCGTATGCACGCCAACTAAGGACAGTATGCACGCCTACTAGGGGACAGTATGCACGCCTACAATGGACGGTATGCACGCCTACTAGGGAATGTATACAAGCCTACTAGGGACAGTATACACGTTTACTAGGGACGGTATGCACGCCTACTAGGGACAGTATGCACGCCTACTAGGGACAGTATACACGCCTACTAGGGACGGTATGCACGCCTACTAAGGACATTATACACACCAACTAGGGACGGTATAATCGCCTACTAGGGACAGTATCACGTATACTAGGGGAAGTATGCATTCCTTCTAGAGACAGCATGCACGCCTACTAGAGACGGAATGCACGCCTACTAGGAACGATATGTACGCCTACTAGGGACAGTATACACGCCTACTTGGGGCAGAATGCACTCCTACTAGGGACAGTATGCATGCCTACTAGGAACAGTATGCATGCCTACTAGGGACCATATGCACGACAACTAAGGACAGTATGCACGCCTACTATGGACGATATGCACGCATACTAGGTTCGGTATGCACACCTACTATGGACAGTATGCACACCTACAAGGGACGGTATGCACGCCTACAAGGGTCGATATGAACGCCTACGAGGGACAGTATCACGTATACTAGGGTCAGTATGCACGCCTACTATGGCCAGTATGCACCCCTTCTTGGAACAGTATGCACTCCGACTAGGGAGAGTATGCACTCTGACTAGGGACAGTATGCACGTCTACTAGAGGACAGTCTGCACGTCTACTAGGGACATTATGCATGCCTACTAGGGACAGTTTGCACGCCTACTAGGACAATATGCACGACTCCTAGGGACAGTACGCACGATTCCTAGGGACAGTATGCACGTCTACTAGGGACGGTATGCACGCCTTCTCTGGAGGGTATGCACGTATATCAGGAACAGTGTGCACGCCTACTAGGGACGGTATGCTCGCCTACTAGGGACGGTTAGCAGGCCTACTAGGGATAGTATTCACGCCTACTAGGGACAGAATGCACGCTTACTAGGGACGGTATGCACGCCTAATAGGGACGGAATGCACGCCTACTTGGGGCAGTATGCACGCCTAATAGGAACAGTATGCACGCCTACTAGGGACGGTATGCATGCCTACTAGGGACGGTATGCATGCCTACTAAGGACGATATGCACGCCTACTATGGACAGTATGCACGTTTTCTGGGGACAGTATGTACGCCTACTACAGACAGTATGCACGCCTACTAAGGACGGTATGCAAGTCTACTAGGGACAGTGTGCACGCCTACTAGGGACAGTATGCACGCCTACTAGGGATGGTATGCACGCCTACTAGGGACCGCATGCACGCCTACTATGGACCGCATGCACGCCTACTATGGACCGCATGCACGCCTACTAGGGGCAGTATGCACGTCTTATAGGGGACAGTAAGAACGCTTATTAGGGACGGTATGCACGCCTACTATGGGGAGTATACACGCCTACTATCGACGATATGGACGCCTATTAGGGACAGTATGCACGCCTAATAGGGACAGTATGCATGCCTACTAGGGATAGTAAGTACGCCTACTAGGGACATTATGCACCCCTACTATGTTCGGTATGCACGCCTACTAGGGACAGTATGCACGCCTAGGGACGTTATGCACGCCTAATAAAGACAGTATCACGTATACTGGGGGCAGTATGCACCCCTTCTGGGGACAGCATGCACGCCTACTAGGCACGCCTACTAGGGACGGTATGCACGCATACTAGGGACGGTATGCACGGCTAAAAGGGACGAATTGCACGCCTACTAGGGACGATATGCACGCCACTAGGGACAGTGTACAGGCCTACTCGGGACGATATGCACGCCTACTAGGGACAGTATACATGCCTACTAGGGACGGCATGCATGCCTACTAGGGGCAGTATCACGTATACTAGGGGCAGTATGCACCCCTTCTAAGGACAGTATGCACGCCTAGTAGGGGCCGTATGCACGCCAACTTGGGACGGATAGCAAGCCTACTAGTGACAGTATGCACGCTTAATGGGGACAGTATGGACGCCTACTAGGGACGGTTTGCACGCCTACTAGGGTCAGTATGCACGCCTTCTAGGGACAGTATGTACGCCTACTAGGGACGGTATGCACGCCTTTTAGGGACAGTATCCACGCCTACTAGGGACGGTATGCACGCCTACTAGGGACGGTAAGCACGCCTACCCGGATGGTATGCACGCATACTAGGGACAGTATGCACCCCCTACTAGGGACGGTATGCACGCCTTCTATGGGCAGTATGCACGCCTACTATGGACAGTATGCACCCCCTACTAGGGACGGTATGCACCCCCTACTAGGGACGGTATGCACGACTTCTATGGACAGTATGCACGCCTACTAGGGACAGTATGCCCGCCTACTAGGGACGGTATGCACGCCTACTAGGGACGGTATGCACGGCTACTAGGGACGAATTGCACGCCTACTAGGGACGATATGCACGCCACTAGAGACAGTATACATGCCTACTAGGGACGATATGCACGCCACTAGGGACAGTATACATGCCTACTAGGGACGGTAAGCACGCCTACTAGGGACGGTAAGCACGCATACTAGGGACAGTATGCACGCCTACAAGGGACGGTATGCACCCCCCACAAAGGACGGTATACACCCTAGTCGGACGGTATACACGCCTACTTGGGACGGTATGCACCCTACTAAAGACGGTTTGTGCGCCTACTAGGGACAGTATGCACGCCTACTAGGGACGGTATGCACGCCTTTTAGGGAAAGTATGCACGCCTACTAGGGACGGTAAGCACGCCTACCCGGATGGTATGCACGCCTACTAGGGACAGTATGCACGCCTACTAGGGACGGTATGCACGCCTACTAGGGACGGTATGCACGACTAATAGTTACGGTATGCACCGCTAATAGGTACAGTATGCAAGTCTATTTGGGACGGGATGCACGCCTACTAAGGATGGTATGCACGCCTACTAGGGACAGTATGTACGCCTACTTGGGACGGTATGCACGCCTACTAGGAACGGTATGCACGACTAATAGTTACGGCATGCACCGCTAATAGGTACAGTATGCAAGTCTATTTGGGACGGGATGCACGCCTTCTAGGGACGGTATGCAAGCCAACGAGGGACGGTATGCACGCCTACTAGATACGGTATGCACGCCTATTATTTAAAGCATGCACGCCTACTAGGGACGGTATGCACGCCTATTAGGGACGGTAAGCACGCCTACCCGGATGGTATGCAGGCCTACTAGGGACAGAATGCACGCCTACTAGTGACAGTATGCACGCCTACTAAGAACGTTATGCACGCCTACTAGGGACAGTATGCACGCCTACTATGGACAGGATGCACTCCCTACTAGGGACGTTATGCACGCCTTCTATGGACAGTACGCACGCCTACTAGGGACAGTATGCACGCCTAGTAGGAACGGTATGCACGCCTACTCGGATGGTATGCACGCCTACTAGAGACAGTATGCACGCCTACTAGGGACGGTATGCACGACTACTAGGGACGGTATGCACCGCTACTAGGTACAGTATGCACGTCTACTAGGGATGGTATGCTCGCCTACTAGGGACGGTATAAACGCCTACTAGGGACGGTATGCACGCCAACGAGGGACGGTATGCACGCCTACTAGAGACGGTATGCACGCCTACTAGGGACGGTATAAACGCCTACTAGGGACGGTATGCACGCCAACGAGGGACGGTATGCACGCCTACTAGAGACGGTATGCACGCCTACTAGGGACGGTATGCACGCCTACTAGGGACAGTATGCACGCCTACTAGGAACGTTATGCCCGCCTACTTGGGACGGTATTAACGCATTCTAGGTTCGGTATGCACGCCTACTATGGACAGTATGCACGCATATTAGGGACAGTATGCACGCCTACTAGGGACGGTATGCACGCCTTTTAGGGAAAGTATGCACGCCTACTAGGGACGGTAAGCACGCCTACCCGGATGGTATGCACGCCTACTAGGGACAGTATGCACGCCTACTAGGGACGGTATGCACGCCTACTAGGGACGGTATGCACGACTAATAGTTACGGTATGCACCGCTAATAGGTACAGTATGCAAGTCTATTTGGGACGGGATGCACGCCTACTAAGGACGGTATGCACGCCTACTAGGGACAGTATGTACGCCTACTTGGGACGGTATGCACGCCTACTAGGAACGGTATGCACGACTAATAGTTACGGCATGCACCGCTAATAGGTACAGTATGCAAGTCTATTTGGGACGGGATGCACGCCTTCTAGGGACGGTATGCAAGCCAACGAGGGACGGTATGCACGCCTACTAGATACGGTATGCACGCCTACTAGATACGGTATGCACGCCTATTATTTAAAGCATGCACGCCTACTAGGGACGGTATGCACGCCTATTAGGGACGGTAAGCACGCCTACCCGGATGGTATGCAGGCCTACTAGGGACAGAATGCACGCCTACTAGTGACAGTATGCACGCCTACTAAGAACGTTATGCACGCCTACTAGGGACAGTATGCACGCCTACTATGGACAGGATGCACTCCCTACTAGGGACGTTATGCACGCCTTCTATGGACAGTACGCACGCCTACTAGGGACAGTATGCACGCCTAGTAGGAACGGTATGCACGCCTACTCGGATGGTATGCACGCCTACTAGAGACAGTATGCACGCCTACTAGGGACGGTATGCACGACTACTAGGGACGGTATGCACCGCTACTAGGTACAGTATGCACGTCTACTAGGGATGGTATGCTCGCCTACTAGGGACGGTATAAACGCCTACTAGGGACGGTATGCACGCCAACGAGGGACGGTATGCACGCCTACTAGAGACGGTATGCTCGCCTACTAGGGACGGTATAAACGCCTACTAGGGACGGTATGCACGCCAACGAGGGACGGTATGCACGCCTACTAGAGACGGTATGCACGCCTACTAGGGACGGTATGCACGCCTACTAGGGACAGTATGCACGCCTACTAGGAACGTTATGCCCGCCTACTTGGGACGGTATTAACGCATTCTAGGTTCGGTATGCACGCCTACTATGGACAGTATGCACGCATATTAGGGACAGTATGCACGCCTACTATGGACAGTATGCACGCCTTCTATGGACAGTATGCACGCCTACTAGGGACTGTATGCACGCCTACTAGGGACAGTATGCACGCTTAATAGGGACAGTATGCACGCTTACTAGGGACGGTATGCACGCCTAGTAGGAACGGTATGCACGCCTATTAGGGGCAGTATGCACGCCTACTAGGGATGGTATGCACGCCTACTCGGATGGTATGCACGCCTACTAGAGACAGTATGCACGCCTACTAGGTGTTACCTGTCGTTCGTTACGGCTCGTGACCCTACAGCAGCCAATCTTTAATTACGTCTAGGGATACGAGAAAACTGCTGTTCTCAAGAGCGGGTCACCAGTATAGCCCCTTGATAAGTAATGAGCACATAAATAAAAATCTTCCTTTAGGACTGAAGAATAGATACAAAATATTATATAGATATATATTCAAGACAGTATAATATAAAAACACAGATGGTCAAGTTAACTTATACAACAAACAAGGTATTGTCCTTCTCCTAATATAGTATAATAAAATATAGCAGAACAAGAAATAAACAGACTTATCTCCCACATGTTACTCCGTCGAGTCCTGTTCAGCTACTGAACTCTCGCTCCGTCGCCACCCAAATTCTCACCTCCCGTCTGCCTCATCCCAGGATGAGGGATGGAAACTAAGGACTTTTTAATATTTAAAACTAATTGAACAACCACTTGTTCTCAAAACACACAAGAATGCAAATTACAGATAATAGTTACTTACAAAATATATAAGTATAATGCCACCTGTTTAATTTCAGAAAATAAACAATTACCTAAACTAAATAAAAGTGACATCTGGAACTCTCAACTGAACAGGTCCAGCTTCCGGAATCAAACAGGTAATAGACGTGTGCAAAGCAACCGCGCTCCTGTCTCCACTGACGCTGCCACACCACACGATAATTTACCAAAAACACAATGTGTGTACATATACAGGCAATGATATAATAGAATAAACAAGTTATTTTAAATTTATATACGTATTCTGCTAGGAGTACGTAACACTTCCACCTCCAAGAAAAAAAATGCAATAGATTGAAGATCAATGGCATTTTTTCAAAGTAAAATGTATGACACTTGAGATTTATGGTATTAATTACACCAAACATGTAAAAGTAATTAGAACACATTCTGGACAAAAATGAAAACACTCCAAATATAGTCTTACAGGAAACTCAGAAATTTTAGTCTTATGACTATGTTCTACGTATGTGTCACTGGAGTATGCAAATTTATCTCTCCAAGGTACTATCTCATTTATTTCACTTTGTTTCAGATCATATTTCACACTCCTATCTACAACAGTATCATTAGTAGCATGAATAGAATTGTCAATAAAGGTAGCTGCTTTCACACAGTTATCATGGCAATTTAGCTTTTCATATGTTTCTACTATTTCTCCAAGATCAGTTTCATTTTTCCATGTGATTCCTTTTCCACATGGTGAATTTTTCCAAGACAGCCTCCATTTTCCATTACTCCCCTTTTCTGGAGCTGAACTGCTTAACTGAAGCTGACTGGATGTTGAGTAGATTTGGGACTTCTCCTGGGTATGCTCTGACACAGACATCTGCTCTTCATCACTCTTGATCCTCTGTGGAACACATACTCTCGCCCAATGGATACTAATATTAGAGAAATTAGCATTAAACCTCACAATTATGTATAAAACTTTCCCATCCATAGAACCTTCCGAAACACAAGACACCGACTTAGCAAACCGTTGACCTTCAAACCAAGAAATACAACCCAAGATAAGTGCAAAGACTACCTGATCGAACTGACTCAGATGATCCATAAGGAACACAGAAATCAATTGCCTCATAACTCTGTCATAACGATCAGTGAAAGAAAACAGGCATATGCCTAGGCACCATATCTCAATCATAACTCCGAAAACAAGTTCACACCCCCTGATGGTGAACTTGAACACAACACACACTTTTATCAACCGTCTAGTCTTCCAAAAGACTAAATAAAACATGCCGAAAACTTTACAATCTTCACCATCACTTCCCAAGTGATTTACGTCTGATGACAACCAATCAACCAAGAGGTTTAAGGGTCTTAACATCTTGAAGATGCACAGCAGGTTACCTGGGAAACACCCAAGGACAATCTGAAACCCTTCACAATGATTAACACTAGGTAGGATAACCTTATCCCCCAACTTGAAATACACACCTGGAGCCTCAAACATCTGCTCCCCAGTATGATTTAATCCTTCACCCACAATATGACTCTGAAGGTCAACACCACACTTGAGTGGAACATACACTTTTATCACTCGTGCATCAAAATTACCTGGATCTGAATATAGAGACACTGCTCTAGTATAACTCACCACTTCCTCAGAACTGGATGCACAACCTACTTGAGTAAACACTCTCTGCTCAACCACAAGGCTTGACAAAGATGTCCCACAGTCCATTACTTTACAAGAAAATGGCTCCTGCAGAATAAAAGTAGATTTCAACATCCTACACACACTCTGACTCAATGTACACAATGAGAAATACTTACTCCACATAGAATAAGAATCACAACTCCGCAACTTAGATCCAAATGATACCTTACCACTCTCAATGATTTTACCAAAATTTCCTCCCATGACTTCTGGAGCTGCTTGGAGTACTGTCTGCTCACAATCAATAATATCACTACCAAGCTGGGTCACATCCTCACAGACAACTGAAGAGGGAGGCTCAATGGGTCTCCATCTACTCAACAGAAGCTGATCCTCTGGCTGCTTTCCCACACTCTCCAAAACTGGATCTACAGTACAGACTGTCTCCTTGCTTCTCTCTGAAATCTTAGGGTCAGTTCTACTCAATGCACATAAATGAAGGGAATCTGAAACGAGCGGGCAAGTAACAGGTAGTTTGACCTCCTCCCCTATTATATCACCTTGACTAGGGTGAGGCGGGGCCTCTACAACGGACTTACTCTCGACAACTGATTCGAAACTTGGAGTGAGCGGGAATACTTCTGCCAACCCGACATCTTGTCCTAAACCATTCACTTGGCTGGAATACAGAGTCGTGGCTTTTAAGTTTCTCTCAACTCCTGGCACAACGTTCGTAGTGAGCGGGCAAGACAATGGTACATGGACATCCTTTCCCAATTTATTGGAATAAAGCAGAGTCATAGTATCAGGCTTACTCTCAACAACTAAATCGGCCACACAGGAATCTGGAACAACCACATCCCACTTCTCCACTGAAGGGGTACTGGTTACTGGAACAAATGCTTGAGTAACAACATCAGAACTGACAACTGGATTTATAATAGTACTGACATCAGCACAGGTAGAATGGACAAAACCATCTTCTACAACAGGTTCATTCATAGAACTAACTTCAGCACAGGTAGAATAAACATGGTCTGCAACTGGCTGTTTACACAAACGGGGATCAATCTCACCCACAACATGATTTATGGCCACATCATTACCCAATATAACATCCACACCTGGGATGGGCAACTGTGTACTAACACCCACAGTGCATAAACTTGGTGTAATGGTGGATCTGAAATTAATGTCTATTAGAGGTACAGTTTTACATCCTGCAACACTCTGAAGAACAACAAACTTTCCAGTCTCTCTCTTTTCAACATCAGAAAGAATACTGGATGAAATTATGGTTTGGGAAGCACCTGTATCACGAAGAATAACCACTGGCTTCCACTTCCCACTAATACACAAAACTTCACCTGAAGACATATATGGTGAATACTGTTTCACCCAATTGGGGTTTACAGTTACATGTTTATTAGTAACTTTATTTTGCACACCTCTGCAATAAATGAGACCAGTTGGTCGTAACTCAAGGTGCAATATAAAACATGAATTAATTCCATGGCCTTTTCTCTTACAATGGGAACAGGACCTTACAGTGGGCACACTGGTAGAACCAACTGTAGGTTTAGAAATAACCTTATTATTATTTGACATTCCTGACAATGAAGTGGCAGGGTTAGGTTTTGTAAGAGAAGAGCTCATGGGAGTAACTGGAGCACTAGGACGGGATGGATTCTGATAAGGAGTTCGGGGAGCATTATAATTTACTCTACGACTAGACTTAGGTGAAGTGGCCGTAAACTGGGCCTTAGTCAACAACTTATGCTCATCCGCGAGCTTTGACAGCTCATAAATGTCTGTTAAATTCTTTTGTTCTGCCATAAAAGTAGACAACTGGTCTGGGAGACATGACAATACTTCTTCCATTATAAGAAGATTCTTTAGAGCATCAAAGTCAGTGACTGAAAGTGACTTTAACCATCTGTTGCAAAAATTCGTCTTCTGACGAGTAAAATCT
>NW_025565947.1:0-10732 GCF_020424385.1 Procambarus clarkii | reverse complement strand
CAAAACCTTCAACACATTCTAGAGAGAGTCCACCGCTTTGCCCAGGATAATCTATTGAAAGCCCAGGTGAGAATGAAGACTCATTACGACCAGACCAGCAAAGTAAGAAAATTCAAGCCGGGAGACTTCGTCCTTGCCTATTTCCCTATCCCAGGTTCACCTTTACAAAACAGGTTTTCAGGACCCTACTGCGTCAAAGAGTGCAGGAATAATGACAACTACGTAATAGAGACTCCAGATAGGCGGCGGAAGACCCAGCTGTGCCACGTCAACCTCCTGAAGCAATATAATGGTACTCCTCCCACTGTCCTGACTAACTATTCTACCTTCACAGAACCCTACATCCACAGTGAGACCTTCCCAGCTTCTCCTCCCGAAAGCACTGACAAGGAGTCAGCGCTTTCTAATTCCGAAATCCTTAATGATCTTCCCAAATGCTTTCAGGATAATAATCGTGCTCCTTTGCCATATTCTAATTCCACTCTCACCTCGTCAGATAAGCCCTTCATCCTCCATGTCGACGCCAGGGGTACCGACGTTGGTGGTGTCGTGATGCAGCAACGAGGCGAGAAGAATACACCTGTCAGCAACTACTGCTACAAGGAACTATGGAACAATTGGCAAGGAGCTACTCTTCCTCATCCTGAAGCTTCAGCACTTCACTCCACACCTGAAAAGTGCTCGGTCCACCATCAATACGGACCACACCACCCTACACCACCTGCAGCACGCCCACTTCTCATCTCAACGTCTTCTACTATGGGCTTGCTACCTGCAGAAATTCAACCTGGAGACACGCTATACCAAGAGTCTGACAACATCTTAGCCCATGATCTCTCCAGAGTTTATGAAGTAGAAGCGACTCCATCCATTACTCCACCACATAACGACGTACTTCTTCCAGAACCGCAGGCTTCGGGGGAGAGTTGTGACGATAATCTCCTTCAAGAGATTGAGCCTGCTCTTCCCTCCACCATTACGTCGTTGAAATTATATAAAACTACTATGGAAGAAACGTCCAACAACGACAACAACACCAGCAAGGTTTGCCAGAGCGCAAAACGTTGCAGCCAGAGACACCTGTTCAGACTCAAACCGCCAAACTACCTGTTGATCGCTACCGGCTCCGCTGATTGGTCGCCGGCCGGGCTGCTACTGCACTCGCCCCCCCCATACTACTTGATGTCTGGGGTCGCCACGACCTCAGACCTCAGAATATTCAGTGCTTTCGTGGTTACCACTCCTCCCGGCTAGACGTTAGCGTGTACTGAGAGAGGTGGTAGCTTAAAGCCAATATTCCAGCACCTTCCCTTTATTTTGTGTTGCACTTCTTGTTATTTTATCTTAACGTAACTTTTCATTGTGTCATTTAATTATTCTCATTATTTTGATTGATTGATTTTATTATACAAATTTGTTTGTCCATTTTTTCATGTTTTGATTTATTTAACGTAATTAAAATTTCATTGTTAAAGTTTACTTGTGTTTTGTGTGTCTTCTCCTTACCTTACCACAGACGAAGTTCCAGTTTTTCTATTTTTTTTATAACTATGTGACGAGGCCATACCCCTAGCCTTAAACAGCCGAACACCAACGCGTTACCGTCACAATATATATATATATATATATATATATATATATATATATATATATATATATATATATATATATATATATATATATATATATATATATATATATATATATATATATATATATATATATATATATATATATATATATATATATATATATATATATATATATATATATATATATATATATATATATATGTGTGTGTGTGTGTGTGTGTGTGTGTGTGGTTATATAAAAAAATTACAAATATTACATGTATTTTGAATTAGTAAATCTTAGTTAAATATAATATTTTATTTCTCTTTTTGTACCCAATTTAATTGTATTTGACCTAATTTTGTATGGCAATAAATTGGCAACAATATGGGATTAAAACGTTAGCTCGAAACGCTTTAATTTAGGTAATTAAAGATTATAAAAAGTTTTTTAAAAATTTCAATTTCACGTTCTAAGGTCGTTTTTACAAATTCTCAAAATACGTTTTTAAACGTAATTACAAACGTGCTGAAAACAATGAAATGTCATTTTTATGACGTTTTAAAAACATGAAAATGTTTCCTGTGTTGACGGTGGTGTATTGATGGTTGTGTGTCGATTGTGGTGGAGTGTTGATATTAGTGTGTTCATTGTTGTCTATTGATGGTGGTGTGTTGATGGTTGTGTGTCGATTGTGGTGGAGTGTTGATATTAGTGTGTTCATGGTTGTCTATTGATGGTCGTGTATTGATTGTGGTGTGTTGATGGTTATGTGTTGATGGTGGTGTGTTGATGGTTGTGTGTTGATGGTGGTGTGTTGATGGTAATGAATTGATAGTGGTGGTGTGTTGATGGTGGTGTGTTGATGGTGGTGTGTTGATGGTAGTGTGTTGATGTGTGTGTTGATGGTGGTGTGTTGATGGTGGTGTGTGATGGTTGATGGTTGATGGTGTGTGATGGTGGTGTGTGTTGATGGTGGTGTGTTGATGGTGGTGTGTTGATGGTGGTGTGTTGATGGTGGTGTGTTGATGGTGGTGTGTTGATGGTGGTGTGTTGATGGTAATGTGTTGATGGTGGTGTGTTGATGGTGGTGTGTTGATGGTGGTGTGTTGATGGTGGTGTGTTGATGGTAAGTGTTGATGGTGGTTGATGGTGGTGTTTTGGTGGTGTGTTGATGGTGGTGTGTTGATGGTAGTGTGTTGATGGTGGTGTGTTGATGGTTGATGGTGGTGTGTTGATGGTGGTGTGTTGATGGAGGTGATGTGGTGATGATTGTGGGATGGTAGTGTGTTGGATGGTGTGTGTGATGGTGGGTATGGTGGTTGTTGATGGAGGGTGTTGTGTTGTGGGATGATGGGTGGTGTGTTGAGTGTGTTGATTGTAGTGTGTTGATGTGGTGTGTTGATTATGGTGTGTTGATGGTGGTGTTGATGGTTGTGTGTTGATTGTGGTGTGTTGATGTTGGCGTGTTGATAATAGTGTGTTGATGGTGGTGTGTTGATGGTTGTGTGTTGATGGTGGTGTGTTGATGGTAGTGTGTTGATGGTGGTGTGTTGATGGTTCTGTGTTGATGGTGGTGTGTTGATGGTTGTGAGTGTATGGTGTTGTGTTGATGGTGGTTTGTTGATGGTGGTGTGTTGATGTTGGTTTGTTGATGGTGGTGTGTTGATGGTAGTGTGTTGATGGTGGTGTGTTGATGGTTGTGTGTTGATGATTGTGTGTGTTGATATTAGTGTGTTGATGGTTGTGTGTTGATGGTGGTGTGATAATAGTTGTGCGTTGATGGTGGTGTGTTGACGGTGGTGTGTTGATAGTGGTGTAATGAGTTTGATGTCAGTGGCGGTTTCAGTGGTGGAGAAGGAGGTGCTGTTGCTGGGGATGGTGGTGTTAGGGGAAGTATTTTCAAGATTTAAATGATATTTCAGCTGACAAAACTCACAGCAGGTGGCAGGCACTGGTACTCACAGCAGGTGGCAGGCACTGGTACTCACAGCAGGTGGCAGGCACTGGTACTCACAGCAGGAGGCAGGCACTGGTACTCACAGCAGGGCAGGCTGGTACTCACAGCAGGTGGCAGGCACTGGTACTCACAGCAGGTGGCAGGCACTGGTACTCACAGCAGGAGGCAGGCACTGGTACTCACAGCAGGTGGCAGGCACTGGTACTCACAGCAGGTGGCAGGCACTGGTACTCACAGCAGGTGGCAGGCACTGGTACTCACAGCAGGTGGCAGGCACTGGTACTCACAGCAGGTGGCAGGCACTGGTACTCACAGCAGGTGGCAGGCACTGGTACTCACAGCAGGTGGCAGGCACTGGTACTCACAGCAGCTCACAGCAGGTGGCAGGCACTGGTACTCACAGCAGGTGGCAGGCACTGGTACTCACAGCAGGTGGCAGGCACTGGTACTCACAGCAGGTGGCAGGCACTGGTACTCACAGCAGGTGGCAGGCACTGGTACTCACAGCAGGTGGCAGGCACTGGCAGGCACAGGCACTGGTACTCACAGCAGGTGGCAGGCACTGGTACTCACAGCAGGTGGCAGGCACTGGTACTCACAGCAGGTGGCAGGCACTGGTACTCACAGCAGGTGGCAGGCACTGGTACTCACAGCAGGGTACTCACAGCAGGTGGCAGGCACTGGTACTCACAGCAGGTGGCAGGCACTGGTACTCACAGCAGGTGGCAGGCACTGGTACTCACAGCAGGTGGCAGGCACTGGTACTCACAGCAGGTGGCAGGCACTGGTACTCACAGCAGGTGGCAGGCACTGGTACTCACAGCAGGTGGCAGGCACTGGTACTCACAGCAGGAGGCAGGCACTGGTACTCACAGCAGGTGGCAGGCACAGGTACTCACAGGTACTCACAGCAGGTGGCAGGCAGGCAGGCACTGGTACTCACAGCAGGTGGCAGGCAGGCACTGGTACTCACAGCAGGTGGCAGGCACTGGTACTCACAGCAGGTGGCAGGCACTGGTACTCACAGCAGGTGGCAGGCACTGGTACTCACAGCAGGTGGCAGGCACTGGTACTCACAGCAGGTGGCAGGCACTGGTACTCACAGCAGGAGGCAGGCACTGGTACTCACAGCAGGCGGGCAGGCACTGGTACTCACAGCAGGAGGCAGGCACAGCAGGTGGCAGGCACTGGTACTCACAGCAGGTGGCAGGCACTGGTACTCACAGCAGGTGGCAGGCACTGGTACTCACAGCAGGTGGCAGGCACTGGTACTCACAGCAGGTGGCAGGCACTGGTACTCACAGCAGGTGGCAGGCACTGGTACTCACAGCAGGAGGCAGGCACTGGTACTCACAGCAGGTGGCAGGCACTGGTACTCACAGCAGGCGGCAGGCACTGGTACTCACAGCAGGTGGCAGGCACTGGTACTCACAGCAGGAGGGCGGGTGGCACTGGCACTGGTACTCACAGCAGGTGGCAGGCACTGGTACTCACAGCAGGCACTGGCAGGCACTGGTACTCACAGCAGGTGGCAGGCACTGGTACTCACAGCAGGTGGCAGGCACTGGTACTCACAGCAGGTGGCAGGCACTGGTACTCACAGCAGGTGGCAGGCACTGGTACTCACAGCAGGTGGCAGGCACTGGTACTCACAGCAGGTGGCAGGCACTGGTACTCACAGCAGGTGGCAGGCACTGGTACTCACAGCAGGTGGCAGGCACTGGTACTCACAGCAGGTGGCAGGCACTGGTACTCACAGCAGGCACTGGCTCAGGCACTGGTACTCACAGCAGGTGGCAGGCACTGGTACTCACACAGCAGGCACTGGTACTCACAGGCAGGCACTGGTACTCACAGCAGGTGGCAGGCACTGGTACTCACAGCAGGTGGCAGGCACTGGTACTCACAGCAGGTGGCAGGCACTGGTACTCACAGCAGGTGGCAGGCACTGGTACTCACAGCAGCAGGTGGCAGGCACTGGTACTCACAGCAGGTGGCAGGCACTGGTACTCACAGCAGGTGGCAGGCACTGGTACTCACAGCAGGTGGCAGGCACTGGTACTCACAGCAGGTGGCAGGCACTGGTACTCACAGCAGGTGGCAGGCACTGGTACTCACAGCAGGTGAGGCAGGCAGGTGGCAGGCACTGGTACTCACAGCAGGTGGCAGGCACTGGTACTCACAGGCACTGGTACTCACAGCAGGTGGCAGGCACTGGTACTCACAGCAGGTGGCAGGCACTGGTACTCACAGCAGGTGGCAGGCACTGGTACTCACAGCAGGGCAGGCAGGCACTGGTACTCACAGCAGGTGGCAGGCACTGGTACTCACAGCAGGCAGCAGGCACTGGTACTCACAGCAGGAGGCGGGCACTGGTACTCACAGCAGGTGGCAGGCACTGGTACTCACAGCAGGTGGCAGGCACTGGTACTCACAGCAGGTGGCAGGCACTGGTACTCACAGCAGGTGGCAGGCACTGGTACTCACAGCAGGAGGCAGGCAGGCACTGGTACTCACAGCAGGCGGCAGGCACTGGTACTCACAGCAGGTGGCAGGCACTGGTACTCACAGCAGGCAGGCACTGGTACTCACAGCAGGTGGCAGGCACTGGTACTCACAGCAGGAGGCAGGCACTGGTACTCACAGCAGGCAGGCAGGCACTGGTACTCACAGCAGGTGGCAGGCACTGGTACTCACAGCAGGTGGCAGGCACTGGTACTCACAGCAGGTGGCAGGCACTGGTACTCACAGCAGGTGGCAGGCACTGGTACTCACAGCAGGTGGCAGGCACTGGTACTCACAGCAGGTGGCAGGCAGGCACTGGTACTCACAGCAGGAGGCAGGCAGGTACACAGCAGGTGGTACTCACAGCAGGTGGCAGGCACTGGTACTCACAGCAGGTGGCAGGCACTGGTACTCACAGCAGGTGGCAGGCACTGGTACTCACAGCAGGTGGCAGGCACTGGTACTCACAGCAGGTGGCAGGCACTGGTACTCACAGCAGGAGGCAGGCACTGGTACTCACAGCAGGTGGCAGGGTACTCACAGCAGGTGGCAGGCTGGTACTCACAGCAGGTGGCAGGCACTGGTACTCACAGCAGGTGGCAGGCACTGGTACTCACAGCAGCAGGCACTGGTACTCACAGCAGGTGGCAGGCACTGGTACTCACAGCAGGTGGCAGGCACTGGTACTCACAGCAGGAGGCAGGCACTGGTACTCACAGCAGGTGGCAGGCACTGGTACTCACAGCAGGTGGCAGGCACTGGTACTCACAGCAGGTGGCAGGCACTGGTACTCACAGCAGGTGGCAGGCACTGGTACTCACAGCAGGTACTCACAGGCAGGCACTGGTACTCACAGCAGGTGGCAGGCACTGGTACTCACAGCAGGTGGCAGGCACTGGTACTCACAGCAGGTGGCAGGCACTGGTACTCACAGCAGGTGGCAGGCACTGGTACTCACAGCAGGTGGCAGGCAGGCACTGGTACTCACAGCAGGAGGCAGGCAGGTACTCACAGCAGGTGGCAGGCACTGGTACTCACAGCAGGTGGCAGGCACTGGTACTCACAGCAGGCACTGGTACTCACAGGCAGGTGGCAGGCACTGGTACTCACAGCAGGTGGCAGGCACTGGTACTCACAGCAGGTGGCAGGCACTGGTACTCACAGCAGGTGGCAGGCACTGGTACTCACAGCAGGTGGCAGGCACTGGTACTCACAGCAGGTGGCAGGCACTGGTACTCACAGCAGGTGGCAGGCACTGGTACTCACAGCAGGTGGCAGGCACTGGTACTCACAGCAGGTGGCAGGCACTGGTACTCACAGCAGGTGGCAGGCACTGGTACTCACAGCAGGTGGCAGGCACTGGTACTCACAGCAGGTGGCAGGCACTGGTACTCACAGCAGGTGGCAGGCACTGGTACTCACAGCAGGTGGCAGGCACTGGTACTCACAGCAGGTGGCAGGCACTGGTACTCACAGCAGGTGGCAGGCACTGGTACTCACAGCAGGTGGCAGGCACTGGTACTCACAGCAGGTGGCAGGCACTGGTACTCACAGCAGGTGGCAGGCACTGGTACTCACAGCAGGTGGCAGGCACTGGTACTCACAGCAGGTGGCAGGCACTGGTACTCACAGCAGGCGGCAGGCACTGGTACTCACAGCAGGTGGTACTCACAGCAGGTGGCAGGCACTGGTACTCACAGCAGGTGGCAGGCACTGGTACTCACAGCAGGTGGCAGGCACTGGTACTCACAGCAGGTGGCAGGCACTGGTACTCACAGCAGGTGGCAGGCACTGGTACTCACAGCAGGTGGCAGGCACTGGTACTCACAGCAGGTGGCAGGCACTGGTACTCACAGCAGGTGGCAGGCACTGGTACTCACAGCAGGAGGCAGGCACTGGTACTCACAGCAGGTGGTACTCACAGCAGGTGGCAGGCACTGGTACTCACAGCAGGTGGCAGGCACTGGTACTCACAGCAGGCAGGCACTGGTACTCACAGCAGGTGGCAGGCACTGGTACTCACAGCAGGTGGCAGGCACTGGTACTCACAGCAGGTGGCAGGCACTGGTACTCACAGCAGGTGGCAGGCACTGGTACTCACAGCAGGTGGCAGGCACTGGTACTCACAGCAGGAGGGTACAGGCACTGGTACTCACAGCAGGTGGCAGGCACTGGTACTCACAGCAGGTGGCAGGCACTGGTACTCACAGCAGGTGGCTCACAGGCACTGGTACTCACAGCAGGTGGCAGGCACTGGTACTCACAGCAGGCGGCAGGCAGGCTCACAGCAGGAGGCAGGCACTGGTACTCACAGCAGGTGGCAGGCACTGGTACTCACAGCAGGTGGCAGGCACTGGTACTCACAGCAGGTGGCAGGCACTGGTACTCACAGCAGGTGGCAGGCACTGGTACTCACAGCAGGTGGCAGGCACTGGTACTCACAGCAGGGCAGGCAGGCACTGGTACTCACAGCAGGTGGCAGGCACTGGTACTCACAGCAGGTGGCAGGCAGGCTGGTACTCACAGCAGGTGGCAGGCACTGGTACTCACAGCAGGCGGCAGGCACTGGTACTCACAGCAGGAGGCAGGCACTGGTACTCACAGCAGGAGGCAGGCACTGGTACTCACAGCAGGTGGCACGCACTCGTACTCACAGAAGGCGGCAGGCACTGGTACTCACAGCAGGAGGCAGGCACTGGTTCTCACAGCAGGTGGCGGGTGGCAGGCACTGGTACTCACAGCAGGTGGCAGGCACTGGTACTCACAGCAGGCGGCAGGCACTGGTACTCACAGCAGGTGGCAGGCACTGCTACTCACAGCAGGTGGCAGGCACTGGTACTCACAGCAGGTGGCAGGCACTGGTACTCACAGCAGGTGGCAGGCACTGGTACTCACAGCAGGAGGCAGGCACTGGTACTCACAGCAGGCGGCAGGCACTGGTACTCACAGCAGGTGGCAGGCACTGGTACTCACAGCAGGCGGCAGGCACTGGTACTCACAGCAGGAGGCAGGCACTGGTACTCACAGCAGGTGGCAGGCACTGGTACTCACAGCAGGAGGCAGGCACTGGTACTCACAGCAGGCGGCAGGCACTGGTACTCACAGCAGGTGGCAGGCACTGGTACTCACAGCAGGTGACAGGCACTGCTACTCACAGCAGGCGGCAGGCACTGGTACTCACAGCAGGTGGCAGGCACTGGTACTCACAGCAGGAGGCAGGCAGGCACTGGTACTCACAGCAGGGCAGGCCACAGTAGCTATGGGTCTCACAGCAGGCAGGCCACAGTGCAGGCACAGACTATTACCTCAAAAAAAGATAATCGATGAAGCTGAACTTTTGAAAGCATGTTAAAGTTAGATAAATAACTAAATTTACACAATCTGAGGATTAAATACCTGACAACGGAACGGGGCATAACAAACATTGAAAGACAATCTAAAGAAAGATTGTGAAGTGAGTGAATGTGTGTGAGTTGGGTGGGTGATGTAAAAGGCAGTGAGTGGCGAGGCAGTGAGTAGTGAGGCAGTGAGTGGTGTGGCAGTGAGTGGTGAGGCAGTGAGTGGTGAGGCAGTGAGTGGTGAGGCAGTTAGTGGTGAGGCAGTGAGTGGTGAGGCAGTGAGTGGCGAGGCAGTGAGTGGTGAGGCAGTGAGTGGTGAGGCAGTGAGTGGTGAGGCAGTGAGTGGTGAGGCAGTGAGTGGTGTGGCAGTGAGTGGCGAGGCAGTGAGTGGTGAGGCAGTGAGTGGTGAGGCAGTGAGAGGCAGTGACTGGTGAGGCAGTGAGTGGTGAGGCAGTGAGTGGTGGGGCAGTGAGTGAGGCAGTGAGTGGTGAGGCAGTGAGTAATGAGGCAGTGAGTGGTGAGGCAGTGAATGGTGAGGCAGTGAGTGGCGAGGCAGTGAGTGGTGAGGCAGTGAGTGGTGAGGCAGTGAGTGGTGAGGCAGTGAGTGGTGAGGCAGTGAGTGGTGAGGCAGTGAGTGGCGAGGCAGTGAGTGGTGAGGCAGTGAGTGGTGAGGCGGTGAGTGGTGAGGCAGTGAGTGGTGAGGCAGTGAATGGTGGGGCAGTGAGTGGCGAGGCAGTGAGTGGCGAGGCAGTGAGTGGTGAGGCAGTGAGTGGCGAGGCAGTGAGTGAGTGGCGAGAGAGTGGTGAGGCAGTGAGTGGTGAGGCAGTGAATGGTGGGGCAGTGAGTGGCGAGGCAGTGAGTGGCGAGGCAGTGAGTGGTGAGGCAGTGAGTGGCGAGGCAGTGAGTGGCGAGAGAGTGAGTGGTGAGGCAGTGAGTGGTGAGGCAGTGAGTGGTGAGGCAGTGAGTGGTGAGGCAGTGAGTGGCGAGGCAGTGAGTGGTGAGGCAGTGAGTGGTGAGGCAGTGAGTGGTGAGGCAGTGAGTGGTGAGGCAGTGAGTGGTGAGGCAGTGAGTGGCGAGGCAGTGAGTGGTGAGGCAGTGAGTGGTGAGGCAGTGAGTGGCGAGGCAGTGAGTGGTGAGGCAGTGAGTGGTGAGGCAGTGAGTGGTGAGGCAGTGAGTGGTGAGGCAGTGAGTGGTGAGGCAGTGAGTGGTGAGGCAGTGAGTGGCGAGGCAGTGAGTGGTGAGGCAGTAAGTGGTGAGGCAGTGAATGGTGGGGCAGTGAGTGGCGAGGCAGTGAGTGGCGAGGCAGTGAGTGGTGAGGCAGTGAGTGGTGAGGCAGTGAGTGGCGAGGCAGTGAGTG
>NW_025565946.1:0-44692 GCF_020424385.1 Procambarus clarkii | reverse complement strand
AGAAATCCTAGTAAACAACACAGAAATCATCGATAGATACAGCGATAGCAGGCGGCTAGACGTTTGCGAGGCACTACACATCAAGAAGTCAACACCAGCAATCAACAGCCAATTATTGCACAACTATATTCTACCCACCTCAAGACTCCGCTCCAATATAGAAGCATCAAGAAATATGGACCAATAGGCTTTCTACAAAACACTTCTATTCAATATCCATTGTTTCGTGTTCTGTCTTGTGTTGATACTTTTAATACCCTATTAATATCCTCTAATGCCACATCATCCTTCCCACCTTACTCAAATGTAATGCCACATCACCCCTCCCACCTCACTCAAATGTAGATATAAAATCAGGGAAACGCAAGTTCTAATCAGTTGTGTATTTGTGAAGTCTTTGAAAATGTAATAAGTTTTACGAAACGCGCCGTGTCGCGTCAGACTAGAAATAAAAATGAATTTTGGAGAAGTGATTTTTGATTTTACCTCCAACAGTGAAGCATAATGTACGAAAGATTGAGAAAATTCGTGTTAGAATTATTAATCTTACTTTTTCGGTCATATTTAATAAAATATGTCTACAGGAAAGACTGCTACCAAAATATACTAATATATATATATATATATATATATATATATATATATATATATATATATATATATATATATATATATATATATATAATCTTTGGACAACACCCACCAGTGGGACTCGAACCCAGAAAGCACAACTACCTTCCAGTAGCTGGCATAACTAGTATGCTTTAACCCACTACGCCATCAGACATCTGATGGCGTAGTGGGTTAAAGCATACTAGTTATGCCAGCTACTGGAAGGTAGTTGTGCTTTCTGGGTTCGAGTCCCACTGGTGGGTGTTGTCCAAAGATTGTTTATCTTCACTTGTGGTTTATGCAAGTATAGGCTTATAAGCTGGACACGAGTTCTCTCACATTGACAGTGGCTTGACGAAAATTGCAGACTGACCCCTCACTCATCTGGTGCCTTCGGGAGGTAGAGATGTTTGAGATATATATATCTCGAACTATCTACTTCTTTTGTAATGTCTGATGGCGTAGTGGGTTAAAGCATACTAGTTATGCCAGCTACTGGAAGGTAGTTGTGCTTTCTGGGTTCGAGTCCCACTGGTGGGTGTTGTCCAAAGATTGTTTATCTTCACTTGTGGTTTATGCAAGTATAGGCTTATATATATATATATATATATATATATATATATATATATATATATATATATATATATATATATATATATATGCAATTGACGATCACAAAACACTGATCATTTTATGCGGAAAATCCACAGAGAAATATGAAATGAGGTGAACGTTTCGGCTCTGTTAAAGCCTTTGTCAACACCAGACTGACTAAGGAGAAGGGAGAAGGGGAGGATATATAGGCCGACACCTGACCAACCCATCCCTAGGGTTGGTCAGGTGTAATTAACCAAAAAAGGTATAGCTTAGCTTAGAATGGTCAAAGAGGATTAAGCGGTCAGAGAATAAGGATGAAAGATTAAAGAAAAGCCTCATGAACACACAATATATGAATATACAATTATAATGAGACATTGTAAGCCTCTCTATCAGAGTTGTTTCTTAAACTGTTGTGCAATATTATAACTTAAAAATGGATCAAGTTTGTACATTCCAGTACTAACATTAAGAAGATTTGGACACTGACTGATTAGAGCAGACTCAATCAAATTCCGTTCCACGAAATCCCCACAATTGGTAATGCTTTTTGCCCCATTCCAGTTAATATTGTGATCGCATAAACTCGTATGTAGATACAATGCATTAGACGTTTGGGCAGTTCTAATACTATAAGCATGTTGTGACAACCGCAATTGTAAGGACTTTCCTGTTTGTCCAAGGTACACAGAATCACAATCATTGCAGGGAATCGAATACACACAACCTGCTGTATCAGGGGAGTTTTTTATTAAATTGGATTTGATCGTACTATTAGTAAACACCAAATTTATATTAAGTTTCTTAAAAATCAGAGACAATTTTTCAAGTCCACTCGCATAAGGTACCACCAATGAGTTAATAATTTTTGGTTTCGCCTTAGTCAACACCAGACTGACTAAGGAGAAGGGAGAAGGGGAGGATATATAGGCCGACACCTGACACTGGACTGGAATGTACAAACTTGATCCATTTTTAAGTTATAATATTGCACAACAGTTTAAGAAACAACTCTGATAGAGAGGCTTACAATGTCTCATTATAATTGTATATTCATATATTGTGTGTTCATGAGGCTTTTCTTTAATCTTTCATCCTTATTCTCTGACCGCTTAATCCTCTTTGACCATTCTAAGCTAAGCTATACCTTTTTTGGTTAATTACACCTGACCAACCCTAGGGATGGGTTGGTCATGTGTCGGCCTATATATCCTCCCCTTCTCCCTTCTCCTTAGTCAGTCTGGTGTTGACAAAGGCTTTAACAGAGCCGAAACGTTCACCTCATTTCATATTTCTCTGTGGATTTTCCGCATAAAATGATCAGTGTTTTGTGATCGTCAATTGCATCAATGGATACCACGTGCCAGTTTCTTGCCTTCTCCTCTCTCTACCCTTCCCTTAAACCTTTTGTTACTAAACTTCGTTCTGCTTTAGTGAAATCTCATTCCTTAAAAATTCGTCTTCGTTTTCTTCGAAAATGCCTCAGTGAACAAGTGCTTCCCCGTTCATTATTACCCAACAGCGTTCTTAAATTGTCAAATCAGCCGTTTGATGAGATACCCCGCATAGTGCTTATGAAAAACATCGATTTACTTAAATTTGAAGTTCGTGAATGTTTTAAAGTTGTGAATAACTGTAAGTATGCTTTTCTCCAAGCCATTCCGCCTGAGTGGAACCGTTGTATGATGGATTACTGTTATGCTACTTTGAGGTCTGCCTGCAGAAAGGTGAGTACTAAACTTGATTTCAAATTAAAGAAACTTATTCAACAAAGTGACTGGAATAAACACTCCAACCGGGATTTTGTTATAAACCTCTCGGATAGACAGCTTGATAATGACACGATTACTGCATTAGGATATGGCCTGAGCTTTGCCACATCTAACGGAACAGTCAATTATGTAGATATTGCCAAAGGTTTCAGCAATCTTGAAAAGTATAGCAATGTCTCAGTTGAAGATATTAATGTGTGCAAAGGTATGATGTATGGCGTTTTACTTAACAATTCTGTTCCTAATTGTCCAAGTCGATTTGTTCATGCGTTCAAAAATCTCAAAAAAGATAGTTCATTACATATTACCAAGGCTGATAAGTCAAATGCAGTAGTTATTATGAATAAAGATGACTATGTCCGAAAAATGGAGTTACTCTTGGAAGACAGGGATACTTATCTATTGGTTAACAGAGATCCTACTGAAAAAGTGATTGCACATTTTAACAAAACTCTTAAAACTGTGTGTAAAGGCGATAAAGAGTTGATATCTAGGCTAACAAGTCGATCCCCCTCTCTTACTTACATGTATGGTCTTATAAAAACTCATAAGCCTTATAATCCGGCAAGGCCAATTATTAGTTCAATTGGTTCGGCGGCTTATAAACTCTCTAAGTGGTTAGTCAAAGTTTTGTCCCTATAGTTGGTACTATTTCCAACTCACACTTGACAAACAATGTGGACTTAGTTAATAAGCTATCCACACTGAATTTAAATTTTGATTTTAAACTTATAAGTTTCGATGTGACCTCTTTATTCACTAAAGTTCCTGTTGATGATCTGTTAGAATTTCTACGTGAGGAACTGCCTAAATATAATTTGAGCTTGCAGACCAATAAAGTATTGGAACATATTAAATTGTGTATAAAAGACAATTATTTTAGTTTTAATGGAAAAATTTTTTCAAACAAACATTTGGTATGGCGATGGGCAATCCCCTGTCCCCAGTTTTAAGCAATTTGTATATGGAATTCTTTGAAACAAAAATCTTATCCAGGATTATCCCTGCTAATGTAGTTTGGTTTAGGTATGTTGATGATATTTTGTGCTTATGGCCGTGCAACAAAGACCAGATAGTTTTTCTTAATGATCTCAATTCTTTGGTACCTTCAATAAAATTCACTTGTGAAACTGAGGAAAATGGTACTCTTCCGTTTTTGGACATTATGATTCATAGAGTCACTAGAAAGTTCAAATTTAATGTGTATAGGAAACCTACCAACGTGGGGTCGTATGTTCATTTTTATTCGAATCATCATAGTAAAGTTAAACAGGCAGTATTTTCAGGAATGTTTCTACGAGCTTTGAGGATTTGCAGCCCTGAGTTTTTTGATGAAGAGATTGCTGAAATATATGAAATTGGGAAGAGTTTACAATATCCTAAGAGGTTTTTGGATTTCTCGTTTGTACAAGCCAAGCGTACGTTTTATAATCACGTCCCTAAGGCGAAACCAAAAATTATTAACTCATTGGTGGTACCTTATGCGAGTGGACTTGAAAAATTGTCTCTGATTTTTAAGAAACTTAATATAAATTTGGTGTTTACTAATAGTATGATCAAATCCAATTTAATAAAAAATCCCCTGATACAGCAGGTTGTGTGTATTCGATTCCCTGCAATGATTGTGATTCTGTGTACCTTGGACAAACAGGAAAGTCCTTACAATTGCGGTTGTCACAACATGCTTATAGTATTAGAACTGCCCAAACGTCTAATGCATTGTATCTACATACGTGTTTATGCGATCACAATATTAACTGGAATGGGGCAAAAAGCATTACCAATTGTGGGGATTTCGTGGAACGGAATTTGTTTGAGTCTGCTCTAATCCGTCAGTGTCCAAATCTTCTTAATGTTAGTACTGGAATGTACAAACTTGATCCATTTTTAAGTTATAATATTGCACAACAGTTTAAGAAACAACTCTGATAGAGAGGCTTACAATGTCTCATTATAATTGTATATTCATATATTGTGTGTTCATGAGGCTTTTCTTTAATCTTTCATCCTTATTCTCTGACCGCTTAATCCTCTTTGACCATTCTAAGCTAAGCTATACCTTTTTTGGTTAATTACACCTGACCAACCCTAGGGATGGGTTGGTCAGGTGTCGGCCTATATATCCTCCCCTTCTCCCTTCTCCTTAGTCAGTCTGGTGTTGACAAAGGCTTTAACAGAGCCGAAACGTTCACCTCATTTCATATTTCTCTGTGGATTTTCCGCATATATATATATATATATATATATATATATATATATATATATATATATATATATATATATATATATATATATATATATATATATATATATATATATATATATATATATATATATATATATATATATATATATATATATATATATATATATATATATATATATATATATATATATATATATATATATATATATATATATTATATATATATATATTAGTATATTTTGGTAGCAGTCTTTCCTGTAGACATATATTATTAAATATGACCGAAAAAGTAAGATTAATAATTCTAACACGAATTTTCTCAATCTTTCGTACATTACGCTTCACTGTTGGAGGTAAATCAAAAATCAATTCTCCAAAATTCATTTTTATTTCTAGTCTGACGCGACACGGGCGCGTTTCGTAAAACTTATTACATTTTCAAAGACTTTAGTTCACAAATACACAACTGATTAGAACTTACGTATCTCTGATTTTATATCTACATTTGAGTGAGGTGGGAGGGGTGATGTGGCATTAACACAAGACAGAACAAGAGGAGATATTAATAGGGTATTAAAAGTAGACTATGAGAACAATATTCCAATCAAAGCGAAAAAACAACCTAAGTTACTACACAGTCATATAAGAAGAAAAATGTCGGTGAACGACCAAGTGACAAGACTAAGGAAGACAGAGGGGGCATATACTGAAAGTGACAAGGAAATCTGCGAGGCACTGAATGCCAGTTTCCATGGAGTGTTCACTACCGAGCCTGAGCAGCTCCCATTGTTGGAAGGGGTTACCCTAGATGAAAGACTATCAGATATAGAGGTGACAGCAGAGGAGGTAATGAAACAGTTGACAACTCTAGATGCAACTAAAGCAGTTGGACCAGACAAAGTATCACCGTGGATACTAAAAGAAGCAGCGCAGGCCCTCAGCGTGCCTCTGGCAATGATCTTTAATGAGTCACTTATGTCGGGAGAATTGCCCAGTTGCTGGAAGAAGGCAAATGTCGTGCCGATCTTCAAGAAAGGTGATAGGGAGGAGGCACTTAACTATAGACCTGTATCGCTGACAAACATCCCCTGTAAAATACTGGAAAGAATAATTAGGCTACGACTGGTTGCACACCTGGAGAACATTAGGTTTGTGAACAAACATCAACATGGGTTCTGGACAGGGAAATCGTGCCTAACAAACCTTCTGCAATTCTATGATAAAATAACAAGGATAAGACAGGACAGAGATGGTTGGGCAGACTGCATATTTCTGGACTGCCAAAAGCCTTTGATACAGTACCGCACATGAGACTGCTGTTCAAACTCGAGAGGCAGGCGGGGTTGGGGGGAAAAGTCCTAGCATGGATAAGGAACTTCCTAACAGGAAGGAGCCAAAGAGTTACGGTAAGGGGCGAGAAGTCAGACTGGCGAACAGTAACAAGTGGAGTACCACAAGGATCGGTGCTGGGACCAATTCTATTTCTAGTATATGTTAACGACATGTTTACAGGTGTAGAGTCCTACATGTCGATGTTTACGGATGACGCAAAGTTGATGAGAAGAGTTGTGACAGATGAGGATTGCCGGATCCTCCAATAGGACCTGAACAGGTTGCAGAGATGGTCAGAGAAATGGCTACTGGAATTCAACACGAGCAAATGTAAAGTTATGGAAATGAGACTAGGAGGTAGGAGACCAAAGGGACAGTACACAATGAAGGGGAACAGCCTACCTGTGACGACGCGCGAAAGAGACCTGGGGGTGGACGTAACACCTAATCTATCTCCTGAGGCACATATAAATAGGATAACGACAGCAGCGTACTCTACACTGGCAAAAGTTAGAACATCATTCAGAAACCTAAGTAAGGAGGCATTAAGGGCGCTTTACACTGCCTACGTGAGGCCAGTCTTAGAGTATGCCGCCTCATCATGGAGTCCCGATGATGAGGCGGTAGTAACGCTACTATGATTGTGTGTGGTGATTTAGGTGTGGCTATGTGTGGGGGGGGAGGGGAGTGTTTGTGTGTGTGGGGGGGGGGGGGAAGGGAGTGTGTGTGTGTGTGTGTACTCACCTAATTGAGCTTGCGGGGGTTGAGCTTTGGCTCTTTGGTCCCGCCTCTCAACCGTCAATCAACTGGTGTACAGATTCCTGAGCCTACTGGGCTCTATCATATCTACATTTGAAACTGTGTATGGAGTCAGCCTCTACCACATCACATCCTAGTGCATTCCATTTACTAACTATACTGACACTGCAAAAGTTCTTTCTAATGTCTCTGTGGCTCATTTGGGTACTCCGTTTCCACCTGTGTCCCCTTCGCGTCCCTTCAGTGTTGAATAGTTCATCCTTGTTTACCCGGTCGATTCCCCTGAGGATTTTGTAGGTTGTGATCATGTCCCCCCTCTGTCTTCCAGTGTCGTAAGGTGCATTTCCCGCAGCCTTTCCTCATAACTCATGCCTCTTAGTTCTGGGACTAGTCTAGTAGCATACCTTTGGACTTTTTCCAGCTTCGTCTTGTGCTTGATAAGGTACGGGCTCCATGCTGGGGCCGCATACTCCAGGATTGGTCTTACATATGTGGTGTACAAGATTCTGAATGATTCCTTGTGTGTGTTTCACTGCAATGACAACAATCTAATGTTGCTAGTATTGACTGTGGTGTTTAATAGGGGTGCTAGTATTGACTGGTGTCATCAGAGGTGCTTTCGTTGGTTAGTATTAACAGTGAGCCTAGCATTGATCGTGGTGTTAACAGTAGTGATTGACAGCCCTAGATTGTGTGCTTCGTTTCCTTTATGTTGCATTTCTCTGATGAGTTTCATATTATCTCTGTGCTTAATGGATAACAATGTCTGGAGTTTTAGCGTCGGTACGAATGATGACATCTTGTAAATTATTCTCAATTTTTTAGAAAAAAAGAAAATTCTTCTTCCGATGTTCAAGTTGGTGGAGAGGTCAAAGCATCAATAACATTGCTATTGCCTCTCCTCAGATCACACACACACACACGCACACACACACACACACACACACACACACACACACACACACACACACACACACACACACACACACACACACAAACACACACACACACACACACACACACACACACACACACACACACACACATGTTTTCAGGGCATGTTTCGATGTTTCTGGGCTATTTGAAGCTGCCTATAACTCATCACCAACCATTACCACCAACACCCAACAACCATTACCACCAACACCCAACAACCAGAGACATCAACAAGCAACAACTACCAACAACCACAAATGCCACCAACAACAACCATCAGCCACTACTACCAACAACTAATACCTGCATAAACAACCTCCATCAATCACCACCATCAACAACAACCACAAACAACCACAACCACCAACAATCACAACCACCAACAACCACAACCACGAAGAAACACAATTAACAACAACCACTGACACCAACAACCGCAATTACCAACAACAACCAACATCCACTACTACCAACAACAACCTCTACCACCAACAATCACAACCACCATCAATCACTACCACCAATATCCACCAACAACCACTACCACCAGCAAACACTACCACTAACAACCAGTACCACCAACAACCAGTACCACCAAAATCCTCTACTACCAACAACCACCACCAACAACAACAACCACCACCAACAACAACCACCACCAACAACCACCACCACCAACAACAACCACCACCACCAACAACCACTACCAACAACCACTACCATAAACCAACAACCACCAACAATCATTACTCCAAGAATCATTACCACTAACAACCACTACCACTAACAACCACTACCACTAACAACCAATGCCTGGACAAACAACAACTACTACCACAAACATCCAACAGCCACAGACATCAATCAACAAACAATAACAACAATCACAAATACCACCAACAACACCAACCATCAAACACTACTCTCAACAACAACCAAACAACCACAGCCACCAACAATCACAATTGCCAACAATCACAATTGCCAACAACCACTAACACCAACAACCACTAACACCAACAATCCCTAACACCAACAACCATCACCAACACCCTTCACCAATCCCTACACCAACAATCACTACCACCAACAACCACTACCACCAACAACCACTACCACCAACAACCACTTCCACCAACAATCATCAACAACAACGACCACTACCACCAACAATCATTAACAACAACGACCACTACCACCAACGACTACTACCACCAACAACAACCACTACCACCAACAACCACTACCTCCAACAGTCATCAACAACAACGACCACTACCAACAACGACCACTACCACCACCAACAACCACTGTCATCAACAAAAACGACCACTACCACCAACGACCACTACCACCAACTACTACTACCACCAACAATCATCAACAACAACGACCACTACCAACAACGACCACTACCACCAACAACCACTACCACCAACGACCACTACCACCAACAACCACTACCACCAACAACCACTACCACCAACAACCACTACCACCAATGACCACTACCAACAACGACCACTACCACCAACGACCACTACCACCAACAACAACCACTACCAGCAACGACCACTACCACTACCAACAACCACTACCACCAACGACCACTAACACCAACGACCACTACCACCACCAACGACCACTACTACCAACGACCACTACCACCAACGACCACTACCACCAACAACAACCACTACCACCAACAACCACTACCACCAACAATCATCAACAACAACGACCACTACCAACAACGACCACTACCACCACCAACAACCACTGTCATCAACAACAACGACCACTACCAACAACGACCACTACCACCAACGACCACTACCACCAACAACTACTACCACCAACAATCATCAACAACAACGAACACTACCAACAACGACCACTACCACCAATGACCACTACCACCAACAACCACTACCACCAACGACCACTACCACCAACAACAACCACTACCAGCAACGACCACTACCACCAACGACCACTACCACCAACGACCACTACCACCACCAACAACCACTACCACCAGCAAACACTACCACTAACAACCAGTACCACCAACAACCAGTACCACCAAAATCCTCTACTACCAACAACCACCACCAACAACAACAACCACCACCAACAATAACCACCACCAACAACCACCACCACCAACAACAACCACCACCACCAACAACCACTACCAACAACCACTACCATAAACCAACAACCACCAACAATCATTACTCCAAGAATCATTACCACTAACAACCACTACCACTAACAACCAATGCCTGGACAAACAACAACTACTACCACAAACATCCAACAGCCACAGACATCAATCAACAAACAATAACAACAATCACAAATACCACCAACAACACCAACCATCAAACACTACTCTCAACAACAACCAAACAACCACAGCCACCAACAATCACAATTGCCAACAATCACAATTGCCAACAACCACTAACACCAACAACCACTAACACCAACAATCCCTAACACCAACAACCATCACCAACACCCTTCACCAATCCCTACACCAACAATCACTACCACCAACAACCACTACCACCAACAACCACTACCACCAACAATCATCAACAACAACGACCACTACCTCCAACAATCATTAACAACAACGACCACTACCACCAACGACTACTACCACCAACAACAACCACTACCACCAACAACCACTACCTCCAACAGTCATCAACAACAACGACCACTACCAACAACGACCACTACCACCACCAACAACCACTGTCATCAACAAAAACGACCACTACCACCAACGACCACTACCACCAACTACTACTACCACCAACAATCATCAACAACAACGACCACTACCAACAACGACCACTACCACCAACAACCACTACCACCAACGACCACTACCACCAACAACCACTACCACCAACAACCACTACCATCAACAACCACTACCACCAATGACCACTACCAACAACGACCACTACCACCAGCGACCACTACCACCAACAACAACCACTACCACCAACGACCACTAACACCAACGACCACTACCACCACCAACGACCACTACTACCAACGACCACTACCACCAACGACCACTACCACCAACAACAACCACTACCACCAACAACCACTACCACCAACAATCATCAACAACAACGACCACTACCAACAACGACCACTACCACCACCAACAACCACTGTCATCAACAACAACGACCACTACCAACAACGACCACTACCACCAACGACCACTACCACCAACAACTACTACCACCAACAATCATCAACAACAACGAACACTACCAACAACGACCACTACCACCAATGACCACTACCACCAACAACCACTACCACCAACGACCACTACCACCAACAACAACCACTACCAGCAACGACCACTACCACCAACGACCACTACCACCAACGACCACTACCACCTCCAACAACCACTACCACCAACGACCACTACCACCACCAACGACCACTACCACCAACGACCACTAACACCAACGACCACTACTACCAACGACCACTATCACCACCAACAACCACTACCAGCAACGACCATTACCACCACCAACAACCACTACCACCAACAACCACTACCACCAACGACCAATACCACCAACAGCCACTACCACCACCAACAACCACTACCACCACCACCAACCACTACCAGCAACGACCACTACCACCACTAACAACCACTACCACCAACGACCACTACCACCAACAACCACTACCACCACCAATCATCAACAACAACAACCACTACCACCAACGATCACTACCACCAACGACCACTACCACCAACGACCACTACCACCAACTACTACTACCACCAACAATCATCAACAACAACGACCACTACCAACAACGACCACTACCACCAACAACCACTACCACCAACGACCACTACCACCAACAACCACTACCACCAACAACCACTACCACCAACAACCACTACCACCAATGACCACTACCAACAACGACCACTACCACCAACGACCACTACCACCAACAACAACCACTACCAGCAACGACCACTACCACTACCAACAACCACTACCACCAACGACCACTAACACCACGACCACTACCACCACCAACGACCACTACTACCAACGACCACTACCACCAACGACCACTACCACCAACAACCACTACCACCAACAACGACCACTACAATCACAACAACAACGACCACTACCACCAACGACCACTACCACCACCAACAACCACTGTCATCAACAACAACGACCACTACCAACAACGACCACTACCACCAACGACCACTACCACCAACCACTACGAACACTACCAACAACGACCACTACCACCAATGACCACTACCACCAACAACCACTACCACCAACGACCACTACCACCAACAACAACCACTACCAGCAACGACCACTACCACCAACGACCACTACCACCAACGACCACTACCACCACCAACAACCACTACCACCAACGACCACTACCACCACCAACGACCACTACCACCAACGACCACTACCACCACCAACGACCACTACTACCAACGACCACTACCACCACCAACAACCACTACCAGCAACGACCATTACCACCACCAACAACCACTACCACCAACAACCACTACCACCAACGACCACTACCACCAACAGCCACTACCACCACCAACAACCACTACCACCACCACCAACCACTACCAGCAACGACCACTACCACCACTAACAACCACTACCACCAACGACCACTACCACCAACAACCACTACCACCACCAACGATCACTACCACCAACGACCACTACCACCACCAACGACCACTACCACCAACGACCACTACCACCACCAACGACCACTACCACCAACTACCACTACCACCAACGACCACTACCACCAACGACCACAACCACCAACGACCACAACCACCAACGACCACCACCAACGACCACTACCACCACCAACGACCACTACCACCAACGACCACTACCACCACCAACGACCACTACCACCAACGACCACTACCACCAACGACCACTACCACCAACGACCACTACCACCAACGACCACTACCACCAACGACCACTACCACCAACGACCACTACCACCAACGACCACTACCACCAACGACCACTACCACCACCAACGACCACTACCACCACCAACGACCACTACCACCACCAACGACCACTACCACCAACGACCACTACCACCAACGACCACTACCACCAACGACCACTACCACCACCAACAACCACTACCACCAACGACCACTACCACCAACGACCACTACCACCAACGACCACTACCACCAACGACCACTACCACCACCAACAACCACTATCACCAACGACCACTACCACCAACAACCACTACCACCAACGACCACTACCACCAACAACCACCACCACCAACGACCACTACCACCACCAACAACCACTACCACCAACGACCACTACCACCACCAACAACCACTACCACCAACGACCACTACCACGACCAACAACCACCACTATCAACCACTACCACCACCAACGACCACTACCACCAACAACCACTACCACCAGCAACCACTACCACCACCAACAACCACTACCACCACCAACAACCACCAACGACCACTACCACCAACGACCACTACCACCACCAACAACCACTACCACCACCAACAACCACTACCACCACCAACAACCACTACCACCACCAACGACCACTACCACCAACGACCACTACCACCAACAACCACTACCACCAACAACCACTACCACCAACCACCATAAAAAAAAATAAATTAATTAATAATAATAAATAACTAAATAAATAAATAAAATTAAATTAAAATAAAAATTAAATAAAATTAAAATTAAATAAAAATTAAATCAATAAAAAATTAATAAATAATAACTAAATAAATAAATAAATAACCTAACTACTAGCCTGAGGTGGTGGTGAACCCGCAGACGATGGGTGGTGGTGAACCCGCAGACGATGGGTGGTGGCGAACCCGCAGACGATGGGTGGTGGTGAACCCGCAGACGATGGGTGGTGGTGAACCCGCAGACGATGGGTGGTGGTGAACCCGCAGACACGAGACGATGGGTGGTGGTGAACCCGCAGACCCACGATCACAGGGAGGGGACTTGTCAGGGAAAAGCGCCAAGCCGTCAGTCACACATTGCACTTATATCATCCCTATTATAGTACTTGGAGGGGATCACGATCAGGATTAGGGATGGAGGCCTGGTCGACGACCGGGCCGCGGGGACGCTAAGCCCCGGAAACACCTCAAGGTGACCTCAAGGGACGGGGGGAAGGAATGGTGCTTCCCAGCGCTCTAGGACGCTCGGGGATTGAACTCTGGCCTGCATAAAGCGAGACCGTCACCCTTCACGATGGGTCGGTTTTTATTCCTTTTTACATTTTGTTTTGTATTGTTTTAATTTTTTCTGACGTTCCGCAACGAGTTTTTCAATATCATTAATTGCTGTCAATACATTTTCTTCAAGTCCAATAACTTCGATTGGGCCTTGTTCCCCTCGTCCAGGAACGGTGATTTTTACGTGGTGTTTTTCGGTGAGTTTGTTTATTGTATCACCCTTGGGGCCAAGGAACACTTTCCTGTGTTCCTCTCCGACTTCTATGGTCTTTTTCTGATGTTACGCCACGAGTTCTTCAATATCATTAATTGCTGACAGTACATTTTCCTCAAGTCCAATAACTTCGGTTGGGCCTTATTCCCCTCGTGCAGGAACGTTGATGTGGACTTGGTGTTTTTCGGTGAGTTTGTTTATTGTATCACCCTTGGGCCCAAGGATCACTTTCCTGTATTTTTCTCCGACTTCTATGGTCTTTTAAATGCCCTTCGCTGCCAGTTCCTCTCTGGCTTTAGCTGCCTCGTCCCGTTTGGCCTTTCTCTCCTCCCGTTTGGCCTTTTCCTCCCGTTTGGCCTTTCTTTCCTCCCGTTTGGCCTTTTCCTCCTCCCGTTTGGCCTTTTCCTCCTCCCGTTGGGCCAAAAGTTTTTTATGGTCCTCAATAATTAAATTAATTTTACTAATGGCCTTTTCAACATTTGTCTTATATCCTTCAACAATTGTGTCTCTGAGGCACTGTTCTTTTGTCGGTATTATTATCTTGACCTAAAAAGTCTTTTATATATCGGAACGGGTTTTACCTTTCGGGCCTATTATAACCGACCGGAAGTCGGGCGGGATAAATACTAACCGAGAAAGTTTTCTATCATCTTCACTTCGTCCATGGGCCGAGTTTGTCTTGACGGGGTTACCGTTTTCGGTTTTGTGTTCTCCTCAAAAGAGAACACAAAACCGAAAACGGTTGTGAGTGTTACCGGAGCTTATGGGCTCTGATCCTTCTTCCGTTGGTGTGTCGATCCCGTTTTGGGTTTTAGGGCATCACCGGTATTACGGCGCTTGTTTTCTACTGTCACCTAACCATTGCCAGGTGAATTATTGGCCTTAACAGCCACAGAATTTTTATCGTGTTTGGCCTCTCTTGATGGTTGGAGGGGGCTGATGTCCTCTGACGGTTGGAGGGGGCTAACGTCCTCTGACGGTTGGAGGGGGTTTACGTCCTCTGACGGTTGGAGGGGGTTGATGTCCTCTGTTGGTTGGAGGGGGTTGGCGTCCTCTGACGGTTGGAGGGGGTTGATGTCCTCTGACGGTTGGAGGGGGTTGATGTCCTCTGACGGTTGGAGGGGGTTTACGTCCTCTGACGGTTGGAGGGGGTTTACGTCCTCTGACGGTTGGAGGGGGTTTACGTCCTCTGACGGTTGGAGGGGGTTTACGTCCTCTGACGGTTGGAGGGGGTTGGCGGCTTGCACGCCGCGGACATTGAGGTTTTCGGTTGACCTAATCTGTTTTGTGGCAGGAATCTCACTTCCTCCACGATCAATCAAGTCATTTTTATTTTATGGTGTCCCATTTTTCTCATCTGCCATTGGAGTGCGATAAATTGAAGCCCGACTTGCTGCTATTTTTGGAGTCTTCTAGAGGCAACTGATTCTCTCACGAGCCTTTTTGTTGTAGTATTAAAGAAGTGCTTCCATAGATATCACAATCATTATGATATGAATCCCGAGGCTTACAAAGCCTGTTTTTTGTGGGTCGGGTCTCACACCCATAATTACCAAATGGGCTTTTAGCTGGTCAATGTATTGCCTCATATTCATTGCAGTTGTGTCTCTACGAAGGCTAAATTACGCCAAGAAGCTGTTGGCTTCATCCACCCAGCCTGGAGCAGATGGCAGCGGCGTTTCATGCCTTGAAACGCCTCGAATCCGCTCCATTAAAAGATACGTCAGTGGGGAGGCTTCTGCCCGTGTTTGTTCGTGTCTCAAAATTTACTATTTTAACACCCTCCCATAACTGATGTTTTCTTATCGTATGGCGAAGAAGCTAATGATTCCGAAGACAATAATGCACAAAACAGTTTTGAGTAGTTGAGGCATCTTCAGATGGCTAGAATATTGAAAACAGTTTCCGACCGTGTACTTGTAACATTAGAAGACAGGATGAGGGATATATAGTAAGCTTAGAAGAAATCTACTAAGGTAGAATATTCCTAGGATTTGTACGTGATGTGGATACATCCTGTGTTAAGATACAGTAACTATTGAGGCCGGGGTAGTAGAGAGCGCGCGTAGATGGCTTAGGAAGCATACTGTAGAGCTGGGGTATCCAGAGGGTACAAAAGTAGCAGGGGTTGTAGATACCACAGGATGTAGGGAGTCTTTGTGATCATTGGGAACACAAGGTGTTAAGATCCTGGACCACCACTAGTAACGCTTCTATGATTGTGTGTGGTGATTTAGGTGTGGCTGTGTGTGGGGGGGGGAGTGTTTGTGTGTGGGTGGGAGTGTGTGTGTGTGTGTGTGTGTGTGTGTGTGTGTTTTACTGCAATGACAACAATCTAATGTTGCTAGTATTGACTGTGGTGTTTAATAGGGGTGGTAGTATTGACTGGTGTCATCAGTGGTGCTTTCGTTGGTAAGTATTAACAGTGAGCCTAGTATTGATCGTGGTGTTAACAGTAGTGATTTACAGCCCTAGATTGTGTGCTTCGTTTCCTTTATGTTGCATTTCTGTGATGAGTTTCATATTATCGCTGTGCTTAATGGATAACAATGTCTGGTAGTGGTAGTGGAGAGTGGTTGTTGGTGGTGGTAGTGGTTGTTTGTGGTGGTAGTGGTCGTTGGTGGTAGTGGTTGTTGTTGGTGGTAGTGGTCGTTGCTGGTAGTGGTTGTTGGTGGTGGTAGTGGTCGTTGGTGGTTGTGGTCGTTGGTGGTGGTAGTGGTCGTTGGTGGTAGTGGTCGTTGGTGGTAGTGGTCGTTGGTGGTAGTGGTTGTTGGTGGTGGTAGTGGTCGTTGCTATTAGTGGTTGTTGGTAGTGGTAGTGGTTGTTGGTGGTAGTGGTCGTTGGTGGTAGTGGTTGTTGGAGGTAGTGGTTGTTGGTGGTGGTAGTGGTCGTTGCTTGTAGTGGTTGTTGGTGGTGGTAGTGATCGTTGGTGGTGGTAGTGATCGTTGGTGGTGGTAGTGGTCGTTGGTGGTAGTGGTCGTTGGTGGTCGTGGTCGTTGGTGGTAGTGGTCGTTGGTGGTAGTTGTTGTTTGTGGTGGTAGTGGTCGTTGGTGGTAGTGGTTGTTGGTGGTAGTGGTTGTTGGTGGTAGTGATCGTTGGTGGTAGTGGTCGTTATTGGTAGTGGTCGTTGGTGGTAGTGGTCGTTGGTGGTATTGGTCGTTGGTGGTAGTGGTCGTTGGTTGTAGTGATCGTTGGTGGTAGTGGTTGTTGGTGGTAGTGGTCGTTGGTGATAGTCGTTGTTGTTGTTGTTGATGATTGTTGGTGGTAGTAGTTGTTGGTGGTAGTGGTTGTTGGTGGTGGTAGCGATAGTTGGTGGTAGTAGTTGTTGGTGGTAGTAGTTGTTGGTGGTAGTGGTTGTTGGTGGTGGTAGTGATCGTTGGTGGTAGTGGTTGTTGGTGATAGTGGTTGTTGTTGTTGATAATTGTTGGTGGTAGTAGTTGTTGGTGGTAGTGGTTGTTGTTGGTGGTAGTGGTCGTTGGTGGTAGTGGTCGTTGGTGGTAGTGGTTGTTGGTGGTAGTGGTTGTTGGTGATAGTGGTTGTTGTTGTTGATAATTGTTGGTGGTAGTAGTTGTTGGTGGTAGTGGTTGTTGTTGGTGGTAGTGGTCGTTGGTGGTAGTGGTCGTTGGTGGTAGTGATCGTTGGTGGTAGTGATCGTTGGTGGTAGTGGTCGTTGGTGGTAGTGGTCGTTGGTGGTAGTGATCGTTGGTGGTAGTGATCGTTGGTGGTAGTGGTCGTTGGTGGTAGTGGTCGTTGGTGGTAGTGATCGTTGGTGGTAGTGGTCGTTGGTGGTAGTGATCGTTGTTGGTAGTGGTCGTTGGTGGTAGTGGTCGTTGGTGGTAGTGGTCGTTGGTGGTAGTGGTCATTGGTGTTAGTGGTTGTTGGTGGTGGTAGTGGTCGTTGGTGGTAGTGGTCGTTGCTGGTAGTGGTTGTTGTTGGTGGTAGTGGTCGTTGGTGGTAGTGGTCGTTGGTGGTAGTGGTTGTTGGTGGTAGTGGTTGTTGGTGATAGTGGTTGTTGTTGTTGATAATTGTTGGTGGTAGTAGTTGTTGGTGGTAGTGGTTGTTGTTGGTGGTAGTGGTCGTTGGTGGTAGTGGTCGTTGGTGGTAGTGATCGTTGGTGGTAGTGATCGTTGGTGGTAGTGGTCGTTGGTGGTAGTGGTCGTTGGTGGTAGTGATCGTTGGTGGTAGTGGTCGTTGGTGGTAGTGGTCGTTGGTGGTAGTGGTCGTTGGTGGTAGTGGTCGTTGGTGGTAGTGGTCGTTGGTGGTAGTGGTCGTTGGTGGTAGTGATCGTTGGTGGTAGTGGTCGTTGGTGGTAGTGGTTGTTGGTGGTGGTAGTGGTCGTTGGTGGTAGTGGTCGTTGCTGGTAGTGGTTGTTGTTGGTGGTAGTGGTTGTTGGTGGTAGTGGTCGTTTTTGGTAGTGGTCGTTGTTGTTGATGATTGTTGGTGGTAGTAGTTGTTGGTGGTAGTGGTTGTTGTTGTTGGTAGTGGTCGTTGTTGGTAGTGGTCGTTGTTGTTGATGATTGTTGGTGGTAGTGGATGTTGGTGGTAGTGGTTGTTGGTGGTGGTAGTGGTCGTTGGTGGTAGTTGTCGTTGTTGGTAGTGGTCGTTGTTGTTGATGATTGTTGGCGGTAGTAGTTGTTGGTGATAGTGGTTGTTGTTGGTGGTAGTGGTCGTTCTTGGTAGTGGTCGTTGTTGTTGATGATTGTTGGTGGTAGTGGTTGTTGTTGGTGGTAGTGGTCGTTGTTGTTGATGATTGTTGGTGGTAGTAGTTGTTGGTGGTTGTGGTTGTTGGTGGTAGTGATCGTTGGTGGTAGTGGTTGTTGCTGGTAGTGGTTGTTGTTGGTGGTATTGGTCGTTGGTTGTAGTGGTCGTTGGTGGTAGTGGTTGTTGGTGGTAGTGGTCGTTTTTGGTAGTGGTCGTTGGTGGTAGTGGTCGTTGCTTGTAGTTGTTGTTGGTGGTAGTGGTCGTTGGTGGTAGTGGTCGTTGGTGGTAGTGGTTGTTGGTGGTAGTGGTTGTTGGTGATAGTGGTTGTTGTTGTTGATAATTGTTGGTGGTAGTGGTCGTTGGTGGTAGTGGTCGTTGCTGGTAGTTGTTGTTGTTGGTGGTAGTGGACGTTGGTGGCAGTAATTGTTGGTGGTAGTGGTTGTTGTTGGTGGTAGTGGTTGTTGTTGGTGGTAGTGGTTGTTGTTGGTGGTAGTGATCGTTGGTGGTAGTGATCGTTGGTGGTAGTGGTCGTTGGTGGTAGTGGGCGTTGGTGGTAGTGATCGTTTGTGGTAGTGATCGCTGGTGGTAGTGGTCGTTGGTGGTAGTGGTCGTTGGTGGTAGTGGTCGTTGGTGGTAGTGATGGTTGGTGGTAGTGGTCGTTGGTGGTAGTGATCGTTGATGGTAGTGGTCGTTGTTGTTGACTCAGCAAATGTACATGCTACAATTTTGATCATCTCTCTGAAGCGCTTCCTATAAGCTTCTGGGGTTAACTGAAACGAGCGCAATATGCTGCTCTTTACCGTGGCATAATCCTAATCCTGACACTCTTCCAGTGACAATTGGGTGTATGCCTCCCTGGCTGCACCGGTCAATCTTAACTGGACCAGCTGGGCCCATTCCTCCTGTGGCCACTCCTTGATGCTGGCTACTTTTTCAAAATGCTCGAAGAAGCTCTCTGCCTCTTCGGGAACAAACAAGGGAATGTCCTTCTCCCTAACCCTAACATCTGGTGAGTGTGATACCGGGGTGGTGCTCCCTGGCAACCCATGTTCAATCCTTTGTTCAGCCAAGGTTCTGTTCGCTTCTATCTGCATTTGTTTGGTTCTCTCTCTGTCTTTTCCGACCTGGGCATTTTCTTTTTCCACCTCTAGTTTTTCTTTCTCTTTTTCTTTCTCCTGTTCCAACTCCAGTTCTCTTATTCTGGTTTTCTCTTTTTCTTTCTCCACCTCCAGTCTTGCTTTCTCTTTTTCTACCTGTAGTCTGGTTTTCTCTTTTTCCTTCTCGGTTTCATTTTTCATCTGGAGTTCCAATTTCATCTTTTCCAGCTGGAACTGTCTCTCCTTGTCCTCACGCTGCATCTAGAGCTCTAACTGGAATCTCTCCAAGCTCCTATTCCGGCTACTCTTGCTGCTCCTACTCGATTCCTGGGATCTCACTTCATCCTGCCCATTATCCTCCTTTCCACTTTCAGCTCCTTTTTGGGCTCCTTGCTCTGCCGCTTCACTTTTGGCTCTTAACTGCCTCAGGATCTCATCCTTCATCCCAGCTACTTTAGATGATTTCAAACTAATGCCACATTTTTCTGCTATTTGTTTCAATTGATCCCTCGTGCAACCTTCCAAGTCCTCAGGCTTGCCTGACTCCACAAATGCTTGCACCTTATCCATCTTGTCCTGTGAGTCTTCCCAAGGGAGAGAATATACACCTGTGGTCACACAGTTTATTTATTTCAGCAAGGGTGTACAAATCCACTCTTGGACAGGGTGTGGGTGTGTCAGTTCACTCTCCCGGACAGGCCCCCAATTTGTTAAAGTTGTGTGTTGGTGGTGTTGTCGTGTTGTTCCTCCTTTATGGACAACCCAACCCACAACTCGGTAGAGTGCTTATACCTCACTAGGAAATCACACTAGGTGCTTCTGGCTCTTGGAGAGGGGCTCAACGTCACACGTTTAGGGGATGCGGCTCCAACACTTAGCCTCATGGGAAGCCTCACTAGGACAAGGGCAAACACCAGCTAATTGGAATACATTTACTGGACAAAGCACATACACAATACACACACATATAATAATAATGAATCCTATACTCTATACTGTTACAATCAGGTTGCTCTCCAACACCAACATCAGGTTGCTCTTCATGAAAAATGAAGCCGAGAAGGAAAAAGAGAAAACCAGGCTGGAAGTAGAAAAAGAGAAAACCAAACTGGAAGTAGAAAAAGAGAAAACCAGAGTAAGAGAACTGGAGTTGGAACAAGAGAAAGAAAAAGAGAAAGCAAGACTAGAGGTCGAAAAAGAAAAAGAGAGAACAAAACAAATGCAGATAGAAGCAAATAGAACCTTGGCTGAGCAAAGGATTGAACATGGGTTGCCAGAGAGCACCACCCAGGTATCGCACTCACCAGATGTTAGGGTTAGGGAGAAGGACATTCCCTTGTTTGTTCCCGAAGAGGCAGAGAACTTCTTCGAGCATTTTAAAAAAGTAGCCAGCATCAAGGAGTGGCCACAGGAGGAATGGGCCCAGCTGGTCCAGTTAAGATTGACCGGTGCAGCCAGGGAGGCATACACCCAATTGTCACTGGAAGAGTGCCAGGATTAGGATTATGCCACGGTAAAGAGCAGCATATTGCGCTCTTTTCAGCTAACCCCAGAAGCTTATAGGAAGCGCTTCAGAGAGATGATCAAAGTTGGAGCATGTACCTTTGATGAGACAGCAAGGGATCTGGAAAAACGATTCCAGAAGTGGATTGAGGCTGCTGGAGTTGGATCTTACGCTGACCTGAAGCAACTGATGGTCATGGAGAAGTTGTTTGAGATGATGCATCCCGAAACAAAGTTCAAGATCCAAGAAGCAGGGATAAAGGAGGTGAAAGATGCCGCAGATAGGACAGATATGATTACGGAAGCATACAAGAGCTTGAGGGAGAACAGAGTGAGAAGCGAGGTGAGACGCAACAATGTGACGCATCCAGTGAGTCTGGGGAGGAAGAAGTTATGAAAGACCCAGAAGAGTCTGGGGTGAGAAGAATTTTGATAAATGGGCAGATAAACGTAAGTACCCTAAAACTCAGAAGAGTAGGTCGGGCACTTCGTCTGAAAGTGAGGATGAAGGAGCTAAACGAGAAACTAATCGTGATCCTGGAAACCAAGAGTCCAGTAAATCCCCACAGAGTGCAGGTAGTGTACCTGGCCCGAGGAACTCTCATGCGAGTGGACAAAGTCAGAGCCACTCTGGTACATACAGAAGAGACTTTTCCCAGGTGAGGTGTTACAATTGTAACGGATTGGGTTACGTGATGCGAGACTGTCGGCAGGGCAAAAGAGTTGTGACCCTGGCCATGTGTGACCCCCGAAGTAAATATACTAATGTGTTCCAAGACAAACCACAGAAGATAAACTTAGTGAACGAGAGGTATAGGCCGTTCATGAGCAAAGGTTGGATCAGTATAGGAGTCCAGCCTGAGGTACAAGTTGGTATTTTAAGAGATACCGGAGCTAATCAGAGCTTGATTGCGAGAAGCCTGATTGGGAATGATCGACAGTTAGCTGGCAGGAGAAAGATGAAAGTATACGGGTTATTGTCTGAGAGTGACATGCCCGTATGTACTGTCCAGCTAAGGCCGGAATATGTTTCGGCGGAGGTGATGTTGGGAGTATGCCCCGACATACCTGTTCCAGGAGTCCAAGTGATCCTGGGAATGACTTGTGCGGGACAAAGGTGTTTCCAAGAGTCATGGCGGAGACTGTGCCAGAGGAGTGCCCAGAAGGCCACGGCACGGGTGGGACACCTGAGAGTGTGAACCTGACTGACGTTCAAGGAGATGCGTCAGGAGATCGCCAAGCCATTGAGTACCCTGTCTCGGTAGTGACGAAGGCAGAGGTGGCCGACGAGGAAGACGCTGGAGAAGATGAGACAGTGTCGATTCAACCGGTGGAAGATATCGATGTAGATATAGCGTGGCTGTTTGATGAAGGTACAGCCCAGGAAAATGAAGTCTCGGTGAAGTCAAAAGTGAAGATGACCCAGCCAAAGAGGAATCATGTGAAGAGAGCGGACCTGAGTAGAGCCCAGACTGCTGAAATTAAGAGTCGGAAGGTGAATGCAACTGTGCTGAGTAGAAATGAGGAAGGATGTGGACAGATTGAGGATGGGAGTAAAGCATCAAGTTGTCCACGAGCACAGAGGCATATGGATAGTGGAGTTAAATTGTGGGAGATGCCAAGAGTTGACATGTTTCACAGACAACGTGGAGGAGAGATAGTGAAGAAAAGTAATAGCCGAGAAAATGGAAGGGGAAGAGACAGTATGTGTGGAGAGATGCTTACGAGCACACTAGGAGAGGTAAAGCGACATGTGCAGTCGAGTGCTGTTGGATGTAGTACAGTGCTCGAAGAAACTTTTAGAGAACGAAGAAGAGTTGAAGGAGAAGAAATGGAGTTGTATAGAGGTGAAAAGTGTGAGAAGAGGATGATGATACAAGCATGGAGGAGTACAAGAAAGCCGAGGACTCGATGGAAGTCAAACAAGATGAAGTCTCGGATAAATGTGGAGACGAAAGGGAGGATCGTCGGTGAAGACGAGGGAGTGAAGTATGGTGACAGGAGTCGAAAGTATAATGGCAGTAGATGGAAGTGTGAAGACGACAGAGGAGGTACAGAAAGTAGATGTCTGACTCTGGACGTGAAGAGAAGAGGACAAGGAAACGGAGGGTGGAAACAATAAGTAGAGTGGACCGATGGACTGCAGGCGTCCTGGGAGGACAGCCTAGCCAAGAGGTGCCAGAGAAGCCAGATCGTTTGTGAGAAGATCATGTTTCTGGCGAGTTGTGAGCCAGATGTTGCAAGGAGCAACGAACTAATTGTAGACTCCTAAGGGAGTACGTAAGCAGATCAACCGGTCGAACCAGTCGGTTGAAGAACGAGACAATGTAGTGGCTGATGCGTTATCTCGAGCCTAGCCACTAGAATAATACTCAAAAACAAGGGGGAGGGAGTGTTATGATCCCAGGCCGCCGAAAAACGAGTCTCCCCTTTGAGAATTATTCTATCAAGCCTGACCTGACTAGGAGGTCGGAAATACAGACATGAAGATTCATATGTAAAAACAATTGGGTAAATTTTAGACGGAGTTGAAGATTATGAGCAGTGAATAAGAAAACAGATAAATGACTGGTTAGGAGATGTGGATAATTTGCTGGAGGCGTGAGGCTCGCTTCTGGAGGGCTTTGACCTCACTTGAGGCCAGACATCGCAGGGGGAAAGCCGCGTTCCGTTTGAGCTCCCGTCAGAAAGGAACCCCCTAGTGATATATCTCCAAGAGAAGAGAAGTATGCAGACGTGCCAGCTGTGGAATTGAGCTGAGAACGTTGTGGTCTCAAGTCCTGGACAGCGAGGAGAGTATTAAGCCGCCCATAGACATTTTCGTGGGCTGTGTGGAGCGCCCTGACCAAACGCCGTCAGAGGGATAGCGCCCTCGAGTAGAAAATCTGTGGTAAGCACGATTTAAGCCAGTTCATAGTGATTGCTTTTAGTTGGTCATGTGCCCATCGACAGTAGCAATGTTTATTTATAAGTTAGACATGTTTTGATAAGGCAGAAGGCTTAAAATAAGAGAGTGGAGAGGGAGGGACGAGCAGCGCGTCCTCATTTTCGTGGGCTGTGTGGAGCGCCCTGACCAAACGCCGTCAGAGGGATAGCGCCCTCGTCTAGAAAATCTGTGGTAAGCACGATTTAAGCCAGTTCATAGTGATTGCTTTTAGTTGGTCATGTGCCCATCGACAGTAGCAATGTTTATTTATAAGTTAGACATGTTTTGATAAGGCAGAAGGCTTAAAATAAGAGAGTGGAGAGGGAGGGACGAGCAGCGCGTCCTCTCCCGTTGATCACTGAAGCCAAATGCCTGGAGGCGGAGGACCCTCCCAGACTGAGTGAGGCCCACCGGGAGAGGTGGAGCATGGACCAGCCCAACGGGGGAGTCCACTCTCACTGCATGTAGAGAGCGGTTAGATGTTAGATGCAAACACATTGCGTGGATTATTTCGTCTATGTGTATATAAGGAAATATTTTTATTGGAGTGTCGATGGGTTGCAGGTTTGTCTTTGAGGAAGAAGTTGCTGAGAACTTCGAAGCCAGCACAGAAGGAGTAATTGATGAGACTCCAAGGTAGTGGAGGAGAGGACCTCGAGCTGTGAGGAGAAGCAGTAAAGAGGAGTGTCACGTGCTTCTGTAAAGGTGGTGAAGCACCATAGTTGCTCGAGGAAACTTCATGGTGTAGCAGCCAGGAGAGCTGTGGAGGACCCTAGTAGAAGTAGTGAAGCACCCTACTTGTTCAAGGAAACTTCATGATAGCAGCCTGGAGGAGCTGCAGAGGATCCTGGTAGTTAAACCCGGAAGAACCTGAAGAGATCAGGGTTTTGAACTTCCAGATGTGGAAGGAAAGTTCTAAATGATCACTTGTAGGGAGTTGATAGAGTGTTTGGCTTTAGCGTGTAAGTCGCAGTGATAGGCGAGTGATAGTTTGCCATTTTTGTACCAAGGTGTTTGTACTGAAGTATAGAGTTACAGTTGTAGGCTGGATTACCTACAGATGTATGTGTTCTAGGACTGATAGAGTGATCGATTGTTAATTGTTGTGTATCAAGGAACATTTATACTGATATATATGTTTTTGCATTCATATGCTGATTTTCCTTTCCTTAACTTTCCTTATATATATATATATATATATATATATATATATATATATATATATATATATATATATATATATATATATATATATATATATATATATATATATATATATATATATATATATATATATATATATATATATATATATAGTGAGGGTACCACCTCTGGTGCCAATGTGGGGACCCATAGCCTCGGAGAAGAAAATAAAAAGTATTCAGAGGAGACCTTGTGGTTTCTCACTGAACACTAATATTATCTTCTCCTACCACCTCCATTCTTTTGTATGTACACATATATATTTACTTTATTTGAACTTTGTTACAAAAAAGGAGTTACATATGGGTTACAAAGATGGTTGTCATAGGTTGTTGAGTTCCTCCAGCTCCTCAGATGGCGGGCAGGACCCCTGGATGCAGTGCGCATTTCCCCTCTGTATCGCCACACTGAGGCGCTGGAAAAGAAAGCTTGCAGCTCTCGGGTCCCTTGTTGTTTCAATGAGCCTAGAACCCAGTTCCTTCAAAAAACTGGTAGCACTTTTACCCCAGGCGCCGAGTGTCTCAGAAGCAATGGGGACAAAATTGTAGTGGTGATCCAGTTCTCTATACTTACGGGATTTGGCTGCTTCCCTGTGGGTGGCAGCGCCACCTGGTTGTGCAACACTGAGGTTAATGTAGGTGTTAGCCAGGGTTGATACGCACGTGTAGTCCCATACCACCTGCTTGCCATTCTTCCAGGGGTTCACTGTGATACCATCCGGGCGACCAATAAGAGAATCAGAGTTACGGGGCGTTAGGTAACGGGGCTCTCTTTCAGCTGGGCATCCAGCTGTGGTGAGGCTCCTCTTGATGATGTCGTTAACTTCACTGTGCCTCGAGTGCCATCCCCCTGTGCTTTGGCAGAATAGGCCATGGTGGCCGTACCTGTCAGCCACCACCTCGCCGCAAATACACCTATATCTATACATATACAATGTTGCACTATATATATATATATATATATATATATATATATATATATATATATATATATATATATATATATATATATATATATATATATATATATATATATATATATATATATATATATATATATATATATATATATCATATATATATATATATATATATATATATATATATATATATATATATATATATATATATATATATATATATATATATATATATATATATATATATATATATTATCTTGCTGATAGTGCAACATTGTATTTTGAGACTTGATCTACTTGAGGAGGTTGATAGTATCAGGTGGTGAACCAGGAGATAGGATACCACATGATAAGCAGATGATAGAGTTCTGATGGTGTTGGAGTGCAACCTGACTGAAATAATACAGAGTGTAGGATTCATTATTATTATTGTATGTGTGTATTGTGGGGGTTTCACCTCTCTTCTCTCTAGTCTGGGGTGAGCAAATGCTATGCTCAAGGTAACTCACCGTAGCCCTGCGGGTCTTCCCTCGATCCTCACGGCGCCACTGCACGCCAGGAGAGTCTCCCAGTCAATCTTAACGGCCTCTTATTAAGAAAGTGTGAGAACACGACTCGATCACATCGACTGTCGTGTGCCCTCCCCAACAATAGGGCTCTACGGTTAATCACAAGGTCGCCAACTGGTGTTTTAAGGTGGCCAGTAACACCATCAGTGGACTGGTGTATTCAGTGGTAGCCTTGGCAAGGTCACACTCAAAAGATCAGGAATCAGGCAGGTACTTATTGCTATCACTCTAATGTTTACCAGTATAATATAGCCACAAGATCAATGGAGGGGATGATATAAACACAAAGATAGTTTTGTATTTTACTTAAAATGTATGAAAGATGTCATAAAGGCCAAACAATAATTAATAAATCAACTGATCCTGACGCGGCCGATAATTCCCACGGTTAGTATGCGATCACTAGAGGGCAACATTCTCCCCTCCTCATCACGTGTCAAGAACAGCTGATCGCAATGGTCTCTCCGCGCGAAATTTGCTTGTTTTCTAGATTCACGTGCGCAGTTTCTTTAAATTCTCCATTATTACTAGAAACTCGCACACTCGATATTGGCACAAATAAACCGAATTACTTAGTTACACTGTACTCAGGCTCAAACAGTCTTTTCTACAATCAATTCTACAATGATTCACTGTAATGGCTTTACATTGTTCTTCACTCAACCATATATTATGAAATATTAACACTGGAGTTTTCAGTACTTTCTCTCGTGGGCGATAACGCAATAATTCACTGTACTCACAAATGATTATTCACTGAATGAACATAGACCTATATATGGTATATAAATCAATCATCAATACATGGAAAATAAATAGTTTCTGGGCACATAGCCTAACCTCCAAATACTGGCATAATATTATAAATAATTTACCACTATATGTTCATATCAAAAATCTATAGAAAGATATACACAACACAGTAAATTTATCACTGGTTCCTGGTGCCTGTACACCAATAATCAACATGAATATTACAAGTACTCTTGATAGTACTGTCTAGCACACTGGTGCTTTACCGTGACATGGGTGAGACTTGCTCACGACATATAAAATCCTCAGGCTAGAAAATATAGCCGAATAACATAGCTAACTAAAGGGGAATGGGGAGGGAACTAGAAACACCTACTTCACCCTATCCTCCGATGAGAGTCGAGATGTAGCTCCTGGTCCTCGTGTTGGGAACGCCCCCACACTACACGTCGTCGTGTCCTACCAGAGCCTCTCGTCGTCCCACCGTTTAGCACGTCGTCTCCGTGCCTCCTCACTGCAGGTCCATCCTCCTTCTTGACTTCTTGAAGGTTGGAGTCGGTCTCCTGGCCGTCGTCTTCTCCCAGCAACGGCTGTCGCCTACGTCTCAGCTACAGTCGTCCGGTTTCCCCAAATAGTCCTCTCTTCCTCAGCTACCCAGTGGCTCTGTCTGCCACTACGCTGTCACGAACTGGTGAATTGCCATAGACGCCACATACGTCACTGCACGGCTTCACTGCTACTGGCACAGTACCTGACTGGAGCACTTGTTGCTCAAATAACCGTCAATTCCCTCTTCTGGTTCAACACATGAACTAGGGAAGACTTCTCAGAGTACTGGCGGACTTCAGGTGACGCGTAAATCCACGGGAGCGAGATACAACTGTCCAACTGACAGGACCATCCGTCGCACGTCCGACCTCTATGACGTGTCGTGTCTGACTGATGGCGCCAGCCCGGCTCGCGGGCCGGACCCCCTTCCTTCGTGACGTCACTTTTGCTACGGGAAGTTTTCATTGGCTCCCGGTGCCACATTGCTGTCGGAGGCCAATCCGGTGCCACTGACGTCACACGGTTTTGGCGGGAGCTCAGGGAAGCCAGCGCCATCTTGGCTCCCTAAAGGGCCTAAACCACAGGCCAAAATATTACTATTTCACAAATTTCTCGGCTCTCCGAGAACACTTCACTCTCTCCCATATATCGAATTGTAGCCTGCAACGTAGAGAACGCTTGGGAAAAGTAGACATGACTCTTACTGCAGGCGTGGGAGAATTACAAGGGGGGGAACTCCGTCACAGTATGTATCGTGTATGTGCTTTGTCCAGTAAATGTATTCAAATTTGCTGGTGTTTGCCCTTGTCCTAGTGAGGCTTCCCAGGAAATAGTACAGAAGAAGAGAGAGAGAGAGAAAGAGCTAAGAACCACTGCTGTGGACAGGGTAGGATGGAAAACTAGTAAGTCAAAGGGGATTGAGGAGATCATATCACCTAAGGAGAGAGTGGGGAGTCACAGCGGCTCGAGTGGGTGTGTGCATGTGTCAACGAGGCTAAGTGTTGGAGCCGCATCCCCTAAACGTGTGACGTTGAGCCTCTCTCCAAGAGCCAGAAACGCCTAGTGTGATCTAGTGAAGTATAAGCACTCTACCGAGTTATGGGTTGGGTTGTCCGTAAAGGAGGAAGAACACGACACCACCACCAACCCGCATAATACAATACGCTAACATGATTGTGTGTGGTGATTTAGGTGTGGCTGTGGGGGGGGAGGGGAGTGTTTGTGTGTGTGTGGAGGGGGGGGGGGAGTGTTTATGTGGGTGTGGGGGAGGGAGTGTTTGTGTGGGTGTGTGTGTGTGTTTTACTGAAATGACAACAATCTAATGTTGCTAGTATTGACAGTGGTGTTTAATAGGGGTTCCAGTATTGACTGGTGTCATCAGTGGTGCTTTCGTTGGTTAGTATTAACAGTGAGCCTAGTATTGATCGTGGTGTTAACAGTAGTGATTGACAGCCCTAGATTGTGTGCTCGTTTCCTTTATGTTGCATTTCTTTGATGAGTTTCATATTATCTCTGTGCTTCCTGGGTAACAATGTCTGGAGCGAAGTTTTAGCATCGGTACGAATGATGACATCTTGTAAATTATTCTCAATTTTTTAGAAAAAAAAAATTCTTCTTCCGATGTTCAAATTGGTGGAGAGCTCAAAGCATCAATAACATTGCTATTGCCTCTCCTCAGATCACACACACACACACACACACACACACACACACACACACACACACACACACACACACACACACACACACACACACACACACACACACACACACACACACACACACACACACACACAAGGAAGATCCTATCGAGGAAGAGCTCCCTGAAAAACGTGGGAAAATTAAAAAATGTATTCCTCCAGAGAGACATGACAAGGGAGGAGAGAGCCGTGGCGGCAGAAGCAAGGAAGAGGCGCAGGGCGAGAGGGGAAAACCAGGAAGTCACAGCTCCCAACACAACACCTCTAGAAGCGAGAGGGGAACCCACAACCAGCTACCCAGTAACACCAGAAGGGAGGACAACCCCGCCTCCCTCCTCTGCATAGAAAACCCCCCTACCCCAAACCGTCCCTGCCCCCAATCAAATATTCAGCCAAATCTCCCTCCCCCCACACCCAATCCCCACCCTTCTACCCCTCCTCTCCTCCCGAGTTCTCCCTCCCCCCCTTTCCTTCCTGTCCTCCCTCCCCTTTCACCCTATACCCTCCCTGTCCCTCCCCCTTCACTGGATCCCCCGCCCCTCATCCCAGTATCCTCTGAGACCCTGTTATCCACCTCACAGGTCCTTACACCCATGGAACAGCCTCCCCCACCAGCAGAACACTCACCAAGGAGGCGATTTGAGAAGGGACAGAAGAAAGTGAGCCTCAAAGCGATGTACACTAACATAGATGGAATTACAAATAAAGCAAATGAGCTTGGAGAACGGGTACTAGAGTAAAACCCAGACATAATAGCCCTCTCAGAAACAAAGATCACGAAAACGATAACAAATGCAGTGTTCCCACAGGACTATTATGTTATGAGGAAAGAGAGGGAAGGAAGAGGTGGGGGTGGTGTAGCTCTGCTGGTAAGAAAAGGCTGGGATTTTGAGGAGATGGATATTCAGGGCTGTGAAGGTTTCAGTGACTACATAGCAGGTACCGTAACAAATGGAGGGAAAAAAATTATAGTCGTAGTCATATTTAATCCACCACCAAATGACAGAAGACCTAGACAGGAATATGATAGAAACAACATGGCCACCATTAACATATTAGAAAGAGCAGCTTCTGTTGCTAGCAGGAATGGATCTGGACTACTAATTATGGGAGACTTCAACCATGGGAAGATAGATTGGAAGAACAGAGACCCGCATGGAGGACCAGAAACATGGAGAGCTAAGTTGGTGGACGTGGCAACAAGAAACTTTCTAAGCCAGCACATCAAAGAACCAACAAGAATGAGAGGAGAAGATGAACCAGCAATGCTTGATTTGATATTTACCCTAAATGAGTGGGATATAAGAGAAGTTAAGATGGAAGCGCCCTTGGGAATGAGTGACCACAGTGTATTGAACTTTGAATACCTGGTAGAGCTAGGACTTATCTCCCCCAAAAAAGAACTAGGAATCAAAAGGCTGGCATACCGAAAGGGAAATTATGAACATATGAGAAGTTTCCTAAGTGAAATACCTTGGGACACAGACCTCAGAGATAGGTCCGTACAGGGTATGATGGACTATGTTACCCAAAAGTGTCAGGAGGCAGTAAACAGGTTCATCCCGGTCCAAAGGGAAAAATCCGAGAAGCAACAGAAGAATCCATGGTATAATAGGGCATGTATGGAAGTGAAGAAACTGAACAAAAGGGCGTGGAGGAACTTCCAGAATAACAGAACACCAGAAACCAGAGAGAGATACCAGAGAACCAGGAATGAGTACGTCAGGGTGAGAAGAGAAGCAGAGAAAAGTTTTGAAAATGATATAGCAAATAAAGCCAAGACCGAACCAAAGCTACTCCACAGTCACATCAGAAGGAAAACAGTAGTGAAAGAACAGCTATTGAAACTTCGAACAGGCGAAGACAGGTATACAGAGAATGACAGAGAGGTGTGTGAAGAACTCAACAAGAGGTTCCAGGAGGTCTTCACAATAGACCAAGGTGAGGTCACAGTGCTAGGAGAAAGGGAGGTAAACCAGGCGGCCTTGGAAGAGTTCGAAATTACGAGAGAGGAGGACAAGAGACACCTGCTGGATCTGGATGTTAGAAAGGCTGTTGGTCCAGATGGGATCTCACAATGGATACTGAAAGAGAGTGCAGAGGCACTTTGCTTGCCACTCTCCATAGTGTATAGTAAGTCACTGGAGACGGGAGACCTACCAGAAATATGGAAGACGGCGAATGTGGTCCCAATATACAAAAAGGGCGACAGGCAAGAGGCACTGAACTACAGGCCAGTGTCTTTGACTTGTATACCATGCAAGGTGATGGAGAAGATCGTGAGAAAATACCTAGTAACACATCTGGAGAGAAGGGACTTCGTGACAAATCGCCAACATGGGTTCAGGGAGGGTAAATCTTGCCTTACAGGCTTGATAGAATTCTACGATCAGGTGACAAAGATTAAGCAAGAAAGAGAGGGCTGGGCGAACTGCATTTTCTTGGATTGTCGGAAAGCCTTTGACACAGTACCGCATAAGAGGCTGGTACATAAGCTGGAGAGACAGGCAGGTGTAGCTGGTAAGATGCTCCAGTGGATAAGGGAGTATCTACGCAATAGGAAGCAGAGAGTTACGGTGAGGGGTGAGACCTCCGATTGGCGTGAAGTCACCAGTGGAGTCCCACAGGGCTCTGTACTCGGTCCTATCTTGTTTCTGATATATGTAAATGATCTCCCAGAGGGTATCGATTCATTTCTCTCAATGTTTGCGGACGATGCTAAAATTATGAGAAGGATTAAAACAGAAGAAGACTGTTTGAGGCTTCAAGAAGACCTAGACAAGCTGAAGGAATGGTCGAACAAATGGTTGTTAGAGTTTAGCCCAACCAAATGTAATGTAATGAAGATAAGTGTAGGGAGCAGGAGGCCAGATACAAGGTATCATCTGGGAGAGGAAATTCTTCAGGAGTCAAAGAAGGAAAAAGACTTGGGGGTTGATATCACGCCAGACCTGTCTCCTGCAGCACATATCAAGCGGATAACATCAGCGGCATATGCCAGGCTGGCCAACATACGAACGGCATTCAGAAACTTGTGTAAAGAATCATTCAGAACTTTGTATACCACATATGTCAGGCCAATCCTGGAGTATGCAGCCCCAGCATGGAGTCCATATCTAGTCAAGGATAAGACTAAACTGGAAAAGGTTCAAAGGTTAGCCACCAGACTAGTACCCGAGCTGAGAGGTATGAGCTACGAGGAGAAACTACGGGAATTAAACCTCACTTCGCTGGAAGACAGAAGAGTTAGGGGGGACATGATCACCACATTCAAGATTCTGAAGGGAATTGATAGGGTAGATAAAGACAGTCTATTTAACACAAGGGAACACGCACAAGGGGACACAGGTGGAAACTGAGTGCCCAAATGAGCCACAGAGATATTAGAAAGAACTTTTTTAGTGTCAAAGTGGTTGACAAATGGAATGCATTAGGGAGTGATGTGGTGGAGGCTGACTCCATACACAGTTTCAAGTGTAGATATGATAGAGCCCGATAGGCTCAGGAATCTGTACACCTGTTGATTGACGGTTGAGAGGCGGGACCAAAGAGCCAGAGCTCAACCCCCGCAAACACAACTAGGTGAGTACACACACACACACACACACACACACACACACACACACACACACACACACACACACACACACACACACACACACACACACACACACACACACACACACACACACACACACACACACACACACACACACACATGTTTTCAGGGCATGTTTCGATGTTTCTGGGCTATTTGAAGCTGCCTATAACTCGTCACCAACCATTACCACCAACACCCAACAGCCATTACCACAAACACCCAACAACCAGAGACATCAACAAGCAACCACTACCAACAACCACAAATACCACCAACAACAACCATCAGCAACTACTACCAACAACTAATACCTGCACAAACAACTTCCATCAATCACTACCATCAACAACAACCAAACAACCACAACCACCAACAACCACAACCACGAAGAAACACAATTAACAACAACCACTGTCACCAACAACCGCAATTACCAACAACAACTAACAACCACTACTGCCAACAACAACCTCTACCACCAACAATCACAACCACCATCAATCACTACCACCAATATCCACCAACAACCACTATCACCAGCAAACACTACCACTAACAACCAGTACCACCAACAACCAGTACCACCAAAAACCTCTACCACCAACAACCACTACCATCAACCAACAACCACCACCAACAACAACCACCAACAACAACAACCACCACCAACAACAACCACCACCAACAACAACCACCACCAACAACAACCACCAACAACAACCACCAACAACAACTACTACCACAAACAACAACCACCACCACCAACAACCACCACCACCAACAACAACCACCACCAACAACAACCACCACCAACAACCACTACCATAAACCAACAATCATTACTCCAAGAATCATTACCACTAACAACCACTACCACTAACAACCAATGCCTGGACAAACAACAACTACTACCACAAACATCCAACAGCCACAGACATCAATCAACAAACAATAACAACAATCACAAATACCACCAACAACAACCATCAAACACTACTCTCAACAACAACCAAACAACCACAGCCACCAACAACCACAACCATCAACAACCACAACCATTAACAACCTCTACCACCAACAATCATCAACAACAACGACCACTACCACCAACAACAGCCACTACCACCAACAACCTCTACCACCAACAATCATCAACAACAACGACCACTACCACCAACGACCACTACCACCAACAACCACTACCACCAACAATCATCAACAACAACGACCACTACCAACAACGACCACTACCACCAACAACCACTACCACCAACGATCACTACCACCAACGACCACTACCACCACCAACGACCACTACCACCACCAACAACCACTGTAATCAACAACAACGACCACTACCAACAACGACCACTACCACCAACGACCACTACCACCAACAATCATCAACAACAACGACCACTACCAACAACGACCACTACCACCAACAACCACTACCACCAACGACCACTACCACCAACGACCACTACCACCACCAACGACCACTACCACCACCAACGACCACTACTACCAACAACCACTACCACCAACTACCACTACCACCAACAACCACTACCACCAACGACCACTACCACCAACGACCCGTACCACCACCAACAACCACTACCACCACCAACGACCACTACTACTAACGACCACTACCAGCAACGACCATTACCACCACCAACAACCACTACCACCAACGACAACTACCACCAACGACCACTACCACCAACGACCACTACCACCACGAACAACCACTACCACCACCAACGACCACTACCACCACCAACGACCACTACCACCAACGACCACTACCACCAACAACCACTACCACCAACGACCACTACCACCAACGACCACTACCACCAACAACCACTACCACCAACGACCACTACCACCAACGACCACTACCACCAACAACCACTACCACCACCAACCACTACCACCAACGACCACTACCACCAACGACCACTACCACCAACGACCACTACCACCACCAACGACCACTACCACCAACGACCACTACCACCAACGACCACTACCACCACCAACGATCACTACCACCACCAACGACCACTACCACCAACGATCACGACGACCACCAACGACCACTACCAACAACGACCACTACCACCACCAAGGACCACTACCACCAACGACCACTACCACCACCAACGACCACTACCACCAACGACCACTACCAACAACGACCACTACCACCACCAAGGACCACTACCACCAACGACCACTACCACCAACGACCACTACCACCACCAACGACCACTACCACCACCAACGACCACTACCACCAACGACCACTACCACCAACGACCACTACCACCAACGACCACTACCACCACCAACAACCACTACTACCACCAACGACCACTACCACCAACAACCACTACCACCAACAACCACTACCACCAACAACCACTACCACCAACAACCACTACGACCAACGACCACTACCACCATAAAAAATAAATTAATTAATAATAATAAATAACTAAATAAATCAATAAAATTAAAATAAAATAAAAATTAAATAAAATTAAAATTAAATAAAAATTAAATCAATAAATAATAACAAAATAAATAAATAAATAACCTAACTACTAGCCTGAGGTGGTGGTGAACCCGCAGACCCGCAGACGATGGGTGGTGGTGAACCCGCAAACCCGCAGACGATGGGTGGTGGCGAACCCGCAGACCCGCAGACGATGGGTGGTGGTGAACCCGCAGACGATGGGTGGTGGTGAACCCGCAGACCCGCAGACGATGGGTGGTGGTGAACCCGCAGACCCGCAGACGATGGGTGGTGGTGAACCCGCAGACGATGGGTGGTGGTGAACCCGCAGACCCGCAGACGATGGGTGGTGGTGAACCCGCAGACGATGGGTGGTGGTGAACCCGCAGCAGACGATGGGTGGTGGTGAACCCGCAGACGATGGGTGGTGGTCAACCCGCAGACGATGGGTGGTGGCGAACCCGCAGACGATGGGTGGTGGCGAACCCGCAGACGATGGGTGGTAGTGAACCCGCAGACGATGGGTGGTGGCGAACCGCAGACCCACGATCACAGGGAGGATTGGGAATGGACTTGTCAGGGAAAAGCGCCAAGCCGTCAGTCACACATTGCACTTATATCATCCCTATTATAGTACTTGGAGGGGATTAGGATTAGGGATGGAGGCTTGGTCGACGACCGGGCCGCGGGGACGCTAAGCCCCGGAAACACCTCAAGGTAACCTCAAGGGACGGGGGAAAGGAATGGTGCTCCCCAGCGCTCCAGGACGCTCGGGGATTGAACTCTGGCCTGCATAAAGCGAGACCGTCACCCTTCACGATGAGTCGGTTTTTATTCCTTTTTACATTTTATTTTGTATTGTTTTATTTTTTTCTGACGTTCCGCAACGAGTTTTTCAATATCATTAATTGCTGTCAATACATTTTCTTCAAGTCCAATAACTTCGATTGGGCCTTGTTCCCCTCGTCCAGGAACGGTGATTTTTACGTGGTGTTTTTCGGTGAGTTTGTTTATTGTATCACCCTTGGGGCCAAGGATCACTTTCCTGTGTTCCTCTCCGACTTCTATGGACTTTTAAATGGTCTTTTTCTGATGTTACGCCACGAGTTCTTCAATATCATTAATTGCTGACAGTACATTTTCCTCAAGTCCAATAACTTCGGTTGGGCCTTATTCCCCTCGTGCAGGAACGTTGATGTGGACTTGGTGTTTTTCGGTGAGTTTGTTTATTGTATCACCCTTGGGCCCAAGGATCACTTTCCTGTATTTTTCTCCGACTTCTATGGTCTTTTAAATGCCCTGCGCTGCCAGTTCCTCTCTGGCTTTAGCTGCCTCCTCCCGTTTGGCCTTTCTCTCCTCCCGTTTGGCCTTTTCCTCCTCCCGTTTGGCCTTTCTCTCCTCCCGTTTGGCCTTTTCCTCCTCCCGTTTGGCCTTTTCCTCCTCCCGTTTGGCCTTTTCCTCCTCCCGTTGGGCCAAAAGTTTTTTATGGTCCTCAGTAATTAAATTAATTTTACTAATGGCCTTTTCAACATTTGTCTTATATCCTTCAACAATTGTGTCTCTGAGGCACTGTTCTTTTGTCGGTATTATTATCTTGACCTAAAAAGTCTTTTATATATCGGAACGGGTTTTACCTTTCGGGCCTATTATAACCGACCGGAAGTCGGGCGGGATAAATACTAACCGAGAAAGTTTTCTATCATCTTCACTTCGTCCATGGGCCGAATTTGTCTTGACGGGGTTACCGTTTTCGGTTTTGTGTTCTCCTCCGGGAGTGTTACCGGAGCTTATGGGCTCTGATCCTTCTTCCGTTGCTGTTGTCGATCCCGTTTTGGGTTTTAGGGCATCACCGGTATTACGGCGTTTGTTTTCTACTGTCACCAAACCATTGCCAGGTGAATTATTGGCCTTAACGGCCACAGAATTTTTATCGTGTTTGGCCTCTCTTGATGGTTGGAGGGGGCAGATGTCCTCTGACGGTTGGAGGGGGTTGATGTCCTCTGACGGTTGGAGGGGGTTAATGTCCTCTGACGGTTGGAGGGGGTTTACGTCCTCTGACGGTTGGAGGGGTTTTACGTCATCTGACGGTTGGAGGGGACTAACGTCCTCTGACGGTTGGAGGGGGTTTACGTCCTCTGACGGTTGGAGGGGGTTTACGTCCTCTGACGGTTGGAGGGGGTTTACGTCATCTGACGGTTGGAGGGGGCTAACGTCCTCTGACGGTTGGAGGGGGTTTGATGTCCTCTGTTGGTTGGAGGGGGTTGGCGTCCTCTGACGGTTGGAGGGGGTTGATGTCCTCTGACGGTTGGAGGGGGTTGATGTCCTCTGACGGTTGGAGGGGGTTTACGTCCTCTGACGGTTGGAGGGGGTTTACGTCATCTGACGGTTGGAGGGGGCTAACGTCCTCTGACGGTTGGAGGGGGTTTACGTCCTCTGACGGTTGGAGGGGGTTTACGTCCTCTGACGGTTGGAGGGGGTTTACGTCCTCTGACGGTTGGAGGGGGTTTACGTCCTCTGATGGTTGGAGGGGGTTGGCGGCTTGCACGCCGCGGACATTGAGGTTTTCGGTTTGCCTCATCTGTTTTGTGGCAGGAATCTCACTTCCTCCACGATCATTCAAATCATTTTTATTTTATGGTGTCCCATTTTTCTCATCTGCCATTGGAGTGCGATAAATTGAAGCCCAACTTGCTGCTATTTTTGGAGTCTTCAAGAGGCAACTGTTTCTCTCACGAGCCTTTTTGCTGTAGTATTAAAGAAGTGCTACCATAGATATCACAATCATTATGATATGAACCCCGAGGCTTACAAAGCCTGTTTTTTGTGGGTCGGGTCTCACACCCATAATTACCAAATGCGCCTTTAGCTGGTCAATGTATTGCCTCATATTCATTGCAGTTGTGTCTCTACGAAGGCTAAATTACGCCAAGAAGCTGTTGGCTTCATCCACCCAGCCTGGAGCAGATGGCAGCGGCGTTTCGTGCCTTGAAACGCCTCGAATCCGCTCCATTAAAAGATACGTCAGTGGGGAGGCTTCTGCCCGTGTTTGTTCGTGTCTCAAAATTTACTATTTTAACACCCTCCCATAATTGATGTTTTCTTATCGTATGGCGAGGAAGCTAATGATTCCGAAGACAATAATGCACAAAACAGTTTTGAGTAGTTGAGGCATCTTTAGATGAGGCATCTTCAGATGGCTAGAATATTGAAAACAGTTTCCGACCGTGTACTTGTAACATTAGAAGACAGGATGAGGGATATATAGTAAGCTTAGAAGAAATCTACTAAGGTAGAATATTCCTAGGATTTGTACGTGATGTGGATACGTCCTGTGATAAGATACAGTAACTAGAGAGCCCGGGGTAGTAGAGAGCACGCGTAGATGGCTTAGGAAGCATACTGTAGAGCTGGGGTATCCAGAGGGTACAAAAGTAGCAGGGGTTGTAGGTACCACAGGATGTAGGGAGTCTTTGTGATCATTGGGAACACAAGGTGTTAAGATCCTGGACCACCATTAGTAACGTTACTATGATTGTGTGTGGTGATTTAGGTGTGGCTGTGTGTGGGGGGGGGGAGTGTTTGTGTGTGTGTTTCACTGCAATGACAACAATCTAATGTTGCTAGTATTGACTGTGGTGTTTAATAAGGGTGGTAGTATTGACTGGTGTCATCAGTGGTGCTTTCGTTGGTTAGTATTAACAGTGAGCCTAGTATTGATCGTGGTGTTAACAGTAGTGATTGACAGCCCTAGATTGTGTGCTTCGTTTCATGTATGTAGCATTTCTGTGATGAGTTTCATATTATCTCTGTGCTGGCTAAATAACAATGTCTGGATCTAGAGTCGGTTTGGATGATGACATCTTGTAAATTATTCTCAATTGCATAATTGATGGCCACTTTTAGGATATATATAGTAAGGGGAACGAGTGAGGCGCGGGGCATTAAGTAGGCAAGAAAGAAGTGAGGATCAGGAAGGAGGAAATTCCTAAAGGAAGGTAAGAACAAGAAGAAGGGTACGGATGGGATGGGTGTAATAATGGGTTGTAAAATGGGATAATAATGGGGTTTAAGAATGAATTTCTTTCTTAAACGAAAAGAAAGAACGAAATAGGCAGAGAAAAGGTGGTGGGTAGGTTCATGTCAGATCACGTTTGGTAGAAAGGTTAGAGTATTTAAGTACTGTGAAAGGGAAGAGTGAACAGCAACACAGCCGGGACTGAGGTTCATGTTGGGTAGGTTGTGTGTCACAGCAGAGTCGACCAGACGGCGTCTGTGTAGAGTACAGAGGCAGGGAAGATTATTTTAGAAGAAGACCAATCAATAAGAAGTTAGAGTTCCTAACATGACAGAAGAGAGATACCAAACATGATTGAAAACAAACAGGGGCTACAAATTAGTTTCTTTAAAATGTCTTAGATCTATGTTCCGCCGACGTTCTCTGTCTTGCCTTGGGAATTGAGCCCCATACCTTCCGGTTGTGCCTTGCCTACGCAGGCCACTGCGCTATAGGTTAGGTGACTGCCTTGGGACTGTTTGATCACACCTGCGAATGTATCATTATATTACACAGTTATGACGTGTTTACAAGATATAAAAATGCATTAAAGCAAATACACAATCTACACTATTATCATAATTGAATTACACAACACCATTATACATGGTATACAAGTACACCGAGAGGTGTATTCTACTTTGTCGGTGTATATTCACTGAGGTTTACTTTATTCCAGAACTTTATATAGGAATACAGTATACATGTTTATTGGCCTGTAAGTTGTCACATAAGCCTTAACAACTCCCCTTCGGTTGAAATACCTTAACAAAATATACGATACCAAACTCCAACTTCCAACAGTGATATATCAAGTGTCAACACCCTTCTCTTGGTCCCCTTCTGCAGTGTGGATTTTCGCCCCTCGGACGCGTTTGGGGGCCGCGCCACCTTCCAGGAGCAGCAAGGTGGGTGGAGCTGCAACCCGTTCTCACACAAGACAGCACATATATGACTTAATGCTTAAAGTCAATATGTTGAATATGAATTAGTAAATATGTGATATATTCCCAGTTACTTTTTTTACCAAGGCCCAAACTCTTCCTCACGTACCAATTTACGTGTCACAGTACCCGTCCGTCAACATAGATAGCAGAATATTCGTGATTGGTTCAATTATAAGGAAAATTGTAGTTTTCAGGTCCCACATGGGTTGTGAAATTTACCTACTGTTGTCCATGCTCTTATAATATTACAGATCAGCTATATCCTATTGAAGGCTCGTAGTTTTGTTTTGAGAAATATTAGTTGTTCTTAGTAAATTATAATAAGCACTATAAATTATTACATAGAATAACAGTGCTTCACCAATCAATATTATATACCATAGTTTGGCTTTAAAAATCTTTAAAGAATGTTTTGTAGGAACGCTAACAGAAAACGATGTTACATTTGAATGTCTATGGGGTAAACTACTGCAAACAGGACGGTATTGTGTCTACTATACCAACTATAGCTAGGATGGGTATATTGTCACCTACCGCCTGTTAGGTGGGAAAGGGGTCCAATACCACCCACAGGATGGGTATGAGGGTCACATCCACCCACAGGATGAGTATGGGGATCACATCCACCCACAGGAAGGGTATGGGGTCCAATACCACCCACAGGATGAGTATGGCGTCCACTACAACCCACAGGATGGGTATGGGGCTCCAACCACCCATAGAATGGGTATGGGGCTCCAACCACAATAAATGGGTATAGGGTCCAATAATACCCACTGGATGCTTAAGGCGTCCATTGCTGCGCGTCGAGCTCGAAAACCGCAGCATTCATCTCAGAACCATGCCTATTTCACACAGATTCCTTAATAAACGTAAGAGTTTTATATGTCACAAGAAAGATAGAAATATAAGCTTCATTCTAAATACCTTACCATGGGCATATTTAAATTTAAAGCGAAGATACGTGTACTTTTATAATAGCCGAGCTTAAACCCCGGACAGATTGATCGACCGAGCAACTCTCTCTCAGAACAATGTTTATTTCACGTGAATTCGTTAATAAACATATATGTTTTATATGTCTCAAGAAAGGCAGACATATAAGCTTCACTTTAAACACTTTACCATAGACATATTTAAAGTTCTAATGAAGATACATGTATTTTAAAAATTACGGAGCTCCCACCCCGTACAGACTGAACGACAGAGCAACTCTCTCTCAGATCAATGTTTATTTCACGTAAATTCGTTAATAAACACAAATGTTTTATATGTCTTAAGCAAGATAGAAATAAGAGCTTCATTTTCAATACATTACAATAGACATATTTATAGCTCAAGTGAAGATACATATGTTTTTATAGTAGCGCTCAGTAGCTTGTCGGGCATGGAGTGCAGACGCCTACGCACTTGCCGATATATTGTATAATTATCAAAGATACGCTAATAAAGCCTAAAATCTTATATGCCTCCAGAAAGACCGAGATATGAACATTATTATGATTTCACCAAATGAAATATATCATGTTCGAGAACAAAGATATATCAATTTTAAATTAAGTTTCGACTCTTGCTCGGGCGAGAGAGAGGGAGCGACTCTCGCCCCATCTATTGGAGATTCTGTCCACTAAAGACCCAAAGCTACTCAAACCCTCCTAGCATTATTTAAGTAATGAAGTAATATGGTATATTTACTATAATGTGGGTGCTGAATGCAGAACATGAGAAAACATATATTTACTCCAAACTAATATAATTTCATTATGAAATAAGTAAATAAGTAGCATCAAAGGAAGTCGACGGTCCAAGCGTCAATGTTGTGGAACGACTTATCCAAGATATATCGTTGTTTGGAAAGTGTTGTTGGCATATCCAGTTGTCGCACTTCTCTGCACAAATTATCACAAATTTAAATTATAATGTTAACAAGTAGAATACGTATTTTTAATAAAATCTAACATAGCTAGCCAGAAAACATTTAACATTTATTAAAAAAATATATGTTTGGAAGTTAAATCGACTTCATAGGACAATAGTGTTGTTATATATACTCGTTATTCGTTGACATGCGTTCGCTACTTAAACTACCATGTACTGTACTTATGTGAAATCTCCCATGTCTCTTCGCTCATCTCACCGAACCCTACAGGCTCTGTGATATATTGCTTAATTAATTGAGATTCACAAATAAAGCTTATAATTGTATATGTTATCAAAAGGCAGAGCTTATTTTAGTTCATTTATTATGCACCCCATACCCATCCTATGGGCGATAGTGGAGTGTTACAGAGGCGCATAATGGGCTCAGGGACTGAGCCCCACAATTCATATAGCCAATGAAGTTATAATCTTGATAAGCTAGTTACAAAAGTCAATGCACATTGTCACATCAACAATGGGCTCGAGACCGACCATAAGTACAGTTTATAATTTAAGCAACTGACATATATGGAGGGCTAGTGTCACAATTGATTTGTTTATCCTACACATAACCCCCTCTCCCCCATCCAATGGGCAGCGGTGGATAGGTTACAATCAAGTCGTTTTTTGCGTTTTATTCAGAGATTAGATCTTATTGGGTGAGGAAAGATATTCATATTTTAAAGAAGGCTTCTTGGCTGATGCTCTCCATTGATGGAAAATATACAACCTTTTGAAAATCAATGTTAGTTTGATCTAGATATTGTAATTAACGAAAGTATTTATGTCATCTGAAAGGTAGAAATATAGGCTACATCTAAAATCCTTTGTCATAAATATAACTGAAGTGAAAACGAAGATATATGCGTTTTGATAGTTACTTGATGGCTACTCTGAGAGTGTGAAGCCCTGCACACCA
>NW_025565945.1:0-20741 GCF_020424385.1 Procambarus clarkii | reverse complement strand
CCAGAGGCTTAGGAAAATCCCTGCAAAAAAAAGGTGGACGACTTCCGGTCACAGGGACAGCTGTGGGGTCACAGGGGACAGCTGTGTGGTCACAGGGGACAGCTGTGGGGTCACAGGGGACAGCTGTGGGGTCACAGGGGACAGCTGTGTGGTCACAGGGGACAGCTGTGTGGTCACAGGAGACAGCTGTGTGGTCACAGGGGACAGCTGTGTGGTCACAGGAGACAGCTGTGTGGTCACAGGGGACAGCTGTGTGGTCACAGGGGACAGCTGTGGGGTCACAGGAGACAGCTGTGTGGTCACAGGAGACAGCTGTGTGGTCACAGGGGACAGCTGTGTGGTCACAGGGGACAGCTGTGTGGTCACAGGGGACAGCTGTGGGGTCCACAGGGGGACAGCTGTGGGGTCACAGGGGACAGCTGTGTGGTCACAGGAGACAGCTGTGTTGTCACAGGGGACAGCTGTGTGGTCACAGGGGACAGCTGTGTGGTCACAGGGGACAGCTGTGGGGTCACAGGGGACAGCTGTGTGGTCACAGGGGACAGCTGTGTGGTCACAGGGGACAGCTGTGGGGTCACAGGAGACAGCTGTGTGGTCACAGGAGACAGCTGTGTGGTCACAGGGGACAGCTGTGTGGTCACAGGGGACAGCTGTGTGGTCACAGGGGACAGCTGTGGGGTCACAGGGGACAGCTGTGGGGTCACAGGGGACAGCTGTGGGGTCACAGGAGACAGCTGTGGGGTCACAGGGGACAGCTGTGTGGTCACAGGGGACAGCTGTGGGGTCACAGGGGACAGCTGTGTGGTCACAGGGGACAGCTGTGTGGTCACAGGGGATAGCTGTGGGGTCACAGGGGACAGCTGTGTGGTCACAGGTGACAGCTGTGTGGTCACAGGGGACAGCTGTGGGGTCACAGGGGACAGCTGTGGGGTCACAGGGGACAGCTGTGGGGTCACAGGGGACAGCTGTGGGGTCACAGGGGACAGGTGTGGGGTCACAGGTGACAGCTGTGGGGTCACAGGGGACAGCTGTGTGGTCACAGGGGACAGCTGTGAAGCAACGAAGTGGCTCGCTGGTGAATAGACAGCACTCGGGGTTCGTAGTCCTAATTGTCCGTTGTTCGATTCCCGGCTGAGTCGGAAACAAATGGGCAGATTCTTTCACTCATATGCACCTGTTCATCTAGGAGTAACTAGGTACCTGGGAGTTAGACAGCTGCTACGGGATGCTTCCTGGGGATGTGTTTGTGTGTATTCACCTATTTGTGCTTGCCGGGGTTGAGTTCTGCTCTTTTGGCCCGCCTCAACTGTCAATCAATCAACTGTTACTAACTACTAATGTTTTTTTCTCAACATATACACACACACCCCAGGAAGCCGCCCGTAGCAGCTATCTAACTCCCAGGTACCTATATACTGCTAGGTAACAGGTGCATCAGGGTTAAGGAAACTCTGCCCATCTGTCTCCGCAGGGTGCGGGGATCGAACCCTGGTACCAAGGTCCATGAGTCTAGAGCGCTGTCCACTCGACCCCCCAGCCGTGGAGCTGGGTGTATGTGTTATTGTATGATTTAGAGAAATATATATAGCAGATATAATAGAGGATAACAGATTGGTTAGAAAGGTGGAGTCCAAGAGCTAATGTCTCGATTCAGCAGACACAAATACATCTGTTATCATCATCATACCGAAGATGATGCTGATAACACCTTCACTGACACGCCAGCAGCATTAAATATTTAGAGGCAAGAAGCCAGGAGAGGAAGGTCCCAGCAAGACGTCAGACAAGACCAGATAAACACACTAGCCAGTAAGGCCGGCTGCCTGCGCCGGGCCTCCCATTCACTCGCTCCTCAACATAAAGAGATCTCCCAGTACAAGCGCTTGGCGGAGCTGCCTCAAAGATGCCTTGTTGGCCTCCCAGTCTGCCTTTGTTCACACTCTTTAGTCTCATCTCGTTTTTCATATATATATTGTGACGGTAACGCGTTGGTGTTCGGCTGTTTAAGGCTAGGGGTATGGCCTCGTCACATAGTTATAAAAAAAAATAGAAAAACTGGAACTTCGTCTGTGGTAAGGTAAGGAGAAGACACACAAAACACAAGTAAACTTTAACAATGAAATTTTAATTACGTTAAATAAATCAAAACATGAAAATAATGCACAAACAAATTCTTATAATAAAATCAATGAATCAAAATAATAAGAATAATTAAATGACACAATGAAAAGTTACGTTAAGGCAAAATAACAAGAAGTGCAATACAACAGTAAATGGGAGGTGCTGGAATATTGGCTTAAAGCCACCACCTCTCTCAGTACACTCTAGAGTCTAGCTGGGAGGTGTGCTGGCTACGAAAGCACGGAACATTCTGAGGACTGATGTTGGGGCGACCCCAGACATCAGGTAGTATTGGGGGGCGAGTGCAGGTGCAGCCAGACCGGCGACCAATCAGCGGAGCCGTAGCGATCAACGGGTAGTTTGGTGATTTGGGTCCGAACAGGTGGCGGGCTGCATACGTTTCTGCTCACCCTTGCAAGCCTTGATGGTGTTGTTGTCGTTGTTGGACATTCTTCCATAGTCTTTTTATATAATTGTGAAGACGTAATTTTGGAGGGAAGAGCAGGCTCAATCTCTTGAAGGAGATTATCGTCACAACTCTCCCCGAAGCCTGCGGTTCTGGAAGAAGTACGTCGTTATGTGGTGGAGTAATGGATGGAGTTGCTTCTACTTCATAAACTCTGGAGAGATCATGGGCTAAGATGTTGTCAGACTCTGGTATAGCGTGTCTCCAGGTTGAATTTCTGCAGGTAGCAAGCCCATAGTAGAAGACGTTGAGATGAGAAGTGGGCGTGCTGCAGGAGGTGTAGGGTGGTGTGGTCCGTATTGATGGTGGACCGAGCACTTTTCAGGTGTGGAGTGAAGTGCTGAAGCTTCAGGATGAGGAAGAGTAGCTCCTTGCCAATTGTTCCGTAGATCCTTGTAGCAGTAGTCGCTGACAGGTGTATTCTTCTCGCCTCGTTGCTGCATCACGACACCACCCACGTCGGTACCATTGGCGTCGACATGGAGGATGAAGGGCTTATCTGACGAGGTGAGAGTGGAATTAGAAGAGGGCATAGGAGCACGATTATTATCCTGAAAGCATTTGGGAAGATCATTAAGGATTTTGGAATTAGAAAGCGCCGACTCCTTGTCAGTGCTTTCGGGAGAAGAAGCCGGGATGGTCTCACTGTGGATGTAGGGTTCTGTGAAGGTAGAACAATTAATCAAGACAGTGGGAGGAGTACCATTATATTGCTTCAGGAGGTTGACGTGGCACAGCTGGGTCTTCCGCCGCCTATCTGGAGTCTCTATGACGTATGCGTTGTTGTTTCTGCACTCTTTGACGCAGTAGGGTCCTGAAAATTTGTTTTGTAAAGGTGAACCTGGGATAGGGAAATAAGCAGGACGAAGTCTCCGGCTTGAATTTTCTTACTTTGCTGGTCTGGTCGTAATGAGTCTTCATTCTCACCTGGGCTTTCAATAGATTATCATGGGCAAAGCGGTGGACTCTCTCTAGAATGTGCTGAAGGTTTTGAAGAAACTGGGGCACATTCTGATGCTCACTGAAGGTGGCATCTCTGAGAGAGTCTTTGAAAGCCTTAAGGGGAGTACGGCACTTACGGCCGTAGAGCATCTCATAAGGAGATACTCCTAGGGACTCATTGGGGAGACTTCTGAAAATACACATTATTAGGTCAATCTGCTTATCCCAATCCTCGAGGTTTCACTACAAAACTTTTTCAAGAGTGCTTTGATGGTCTGATGACTACGTTCAAGAGAACCCTGTGAAGCAGGATGATAGGGGCTGGACAATACCTGTTTGATGTTGAACTCCTCCAGTGTCCTTTTGAAGAGATCACTGGTGAAGTTGGTGCCACAGTCACTTGAATCTCCCTGGGAAATCCGTATGAGTGAAGATCTTCAATAGATGTTTGATAACCGTAGCAGCCGTGATGTTCTTCACTGGAACTGCTATGGGAAATCTGGTGGTAGGACACAGGATGGTTAGGATGTAGGCGTTACCTGAACTGGTCCGAGGTAAAGGACCAACACAGTCTATTATGAGTCTGTGGAAAGGTTCCGCAGGCACCTGTATGGGAATCAGTGGTGCTCTGGGAATGGAGACGTTCGGCTTGCCTGCCATCTGACATGTATGACACTGTTTTACGTACTGTTTGACGTTATTATCATACCTGGCCAGTAGTAGTCTTGACGAATCCCATGGTAAGTCTTGTTGAAGCCGTAGTGGGAGAATGCTCCGTGGGCCAGGTGTAGAATAGTGGGCCGCAGGCTGGTGGGAATCACAAGTTGTTCGGTGTTGGCCCAATCGTCCTCCTCCTTCAGTTTACTGGGTCTATATCGGCGGTAGAGCAAGTCGTTCTCTAGGAAGAACCCAGGAATACTGTCGGGTTGAGTCTCAGCCTGGAAAAACAATGGTGTTAAAGTAAGATCTTCCCTCTGCAACTTACGGAACTCCAACTTGGTCAGATGCGGGGTAGTTTCTGAGGGTCTTGAGGGACAGCGGTAGCAGTAGAGTCAGCTGGCTGTGGACGTGCGGCTTGTGCACGGGTGGTCACGAGAACCGGAGGAGAAACTTCACTCTCTTGAACCTCTGCTGGAACATACTCAAGAATAGGGTTACTTGGCACAGAGTTACACACCTGGGGTTTGTCCATGACGATCAGGTTGGTTGGTTGCAGGTCTTCTGCCAAGTCGTTGCCTAGGAGAAGTTGCACTCCAGGCATGGGAAAAGGCTTTTCCCTGACGGCGACTTGGACTTCCCCGTTCACGTAGGGACAATCCAGGTGGACTCTGGCGAGAGGGTATGGAGTAGTAGCAGTGAGGTCAGTGATGAAGACCGTTTCCCCGGTGTAGACTATGTTGGGCACAGCCGACTTCAAGATGATCGATTGTAGAGCCGCTGTGTCCCTCAAGATCTTCAATTTGAAACGTCCCTCCGGATTTGAACCGTTGGCAGAGACAGTTCCAGTATACAGGTGGTTACTGAAAAGAGAAAGATCATTAACATCAACACCAACATTCATCACAGGCTTACCGGACTTAGGAGGAGTTGGTTTGGGTCGTTGTTGGTCAGTGGTTCCCTTGTATTGAGACTTACCACACTTGTCTATGGTATGTCCATAGAGTCTACAATATTTGCAGTACAGTTGTGAACCAGCTTGATCGGGGCTCACCTTCTCGTAACTGTACCACGACTTCTTACTGGAGGATGGTTCAGGTGTCAGCCGGTGGATGAGGCTGTAAGTGTCAGCCGACTTAGCACACTTCAGGTAGTCGGTTTCTTCTTTATCTGCTAAGTAGAGGCGGACAGGAGGCGGCACACGTCTCAAGAATTCTTCAACAAGCATCAGGTTGACGAGTTCTGTAAAAGTAGAGACATGTGCTGCTTCCAGCCATTTCATGAAATACCTCCGTTTCGTGTTAGCAAACTCGAGGAAGGTAGTGGTACTCGCCTTCAGGTGGTCACGGAATTTCCTTCTATAACTTTCGGTGGAAAGTAGGTAGGCGTCCAACACTGCTTGTTTCAGAGTGAGTAGTCATTCTCAGACGCCAAGTACTGAGTGTGACTGCAGCTCTACCTGTAAGATGGACTCTGAGAAGTGTGGCCCATTGGTTGACAGGCCAACTGAGTTGATTAGCAAGGGTTTCAAAGGTGGTAAAGAACACATCAACTTCTGCTTCTACAAAGGATGGCATTAACTTACTTGCATGTGATATATTAAAACTGACGGGAAGATTGGCAGTAGCTTGTTGGCGTTGAGTGAAGTGGGAAGTTTCCAAGGCGATTTCACGTTGACGACACTCTAGAGCCAGAGTTGCTTGTTGCTTGTCATGTTCGCGTTGCATCTCCAACTCGCGTCGTTTGGTTTCAAGCTGTACTCGTTCCCGCTCCTGGAGTGTTTCAAGCTGTACACGTTCCCGCTCCTGGAGTAGTGCAATCTCACGTTCTTGTTCTTCTCTCCGTATGGCAGCAGCTCGTTCTTGTTGTTCGAGGGCTTCCCTTTGCTGCTCACGTTCAATCTTGGCCAGCTCTAGTTTGAGTTTCAGCGTTGCCAAATCAGTTTTATCTGCAATATAGTAAGTTTCATGAGTGTCAGAGTCTATCTTACCTTGCTCTAAATAGTAATCCAGCAACAGGTTGTGTAGGTCATTTTTGTTGGCTTGGTAGGGAACTTCTAGTTGATACTCATGTGCAAGAGTTTGTAGTTCAGTCCTCTTGGCACGACTTAAAGTCCCTATTTCACCTGCTGGATTTGCACGGAAAGTTTGGAGACGAAACATGGTGAAATTAGCAAATAAAGGTACACGAATGTTCAATAATGAAATGTCAGAAACAGGACAACGTGGCAACTGGTACCTATCCTGTGTGATCTTTAACAATTAACGTTAAGTGAAAGATATTAAATGATTAAATTAAATCAAGGGCGCAGGAAATCTTGTACCCGGTACTCATGTAAGAGGATAAGGGCAAGAAAATCCTACTAACAAATGAAACAAAGTTTCGAAAACAAATGAAACAGTTAAATGCTTCAAAAGTAAAATTGGTAGTCCAAGGATGTAGGCATACCTTGCCAAGTCTCTATTGGACATAAAGCAAGTTTTTCCCACTGAATTTAATATGATACTTACAGAATTAGCGAACTTTTGTGCTCTGAAAAAATAAGCTAATTCCCTACCGTTGTATGTATCATCATCTCTGACTGACGTGTAGGGGTGCGAGGTGTCAACTGGTGACGAGAACTGCTGCTGAGGTCCCAATTCAGCAACTAAAGTTCGAGCTAGAGGAACTATGGCCCTCTTTGTCCTCCTACAGTCAGATTGCAGAAGATTGGGTACTCTTGACCCGGGGCAGACCACAGTACCAGGGTACCAATATGATGATCTGTCAGAATGAGAAATATTCAAGGGACATAGATGGTAAATACGAGTAATAACATGGAGGGAGAGATGACCAATTAAGAGTATGACTGAGGCCTACAGTCACCACGTAATCCAAAGTTGTCTCACCTTCACTATATGTTACTCTCGTAATGCACAATACACCGCACCTTATAAAAAATGAAATTGAATGAAAAATAGTAAAGCTACGTTAACAAAGTTAAATACGCTTACCATCAATTACCACTTGGCACCAGTACCTGAGTGAAGCTCCTAGGACAGGGCCCCATATAACTTGTGACGGTAACGCGTTGGTGTTCGGCTGTTTAAGGCTAGGGGTATGGCCTCGTCACATAGTTATAAAAAAAATAGAAAAACTGGAACTTCGTCTGTGGTAAGGTAAGGAGAAGACACACAAAACACAAGTAAACTTTAACAATGAAATTTTAATTACGTTAAATAAATCAAAACATGAAAATAATGCACAAACAAATTCTTATAATAAAATCAATGAATCAAAATAATAAGAATAATTAAATGACACAATGAAAAGTTACGTTAAGGCAAAATAACAAGAAGTGCAATACAACAGTAAATGGGAGGTGCTGGAATATTGGCTTAAAGCCACCACCTCTCTCAGTACACTCTAGAGTCTAGCTGGGAGGTGTGCTGGCTACGAAAGCACGGAACATTCTGAGGACTGATGTTGGGGCGACCCCAGACATCAGGTAGTATTGGGGGGCGAGTGCAGGTGCAGCCAGACCGGCGACCAATCAGCGGAGCCGTAGCGATCAACGGGTAGTTTGGTGATTTGGGTCCGAACAGGTGGCGGGCTGCATACGTTTCTGCTCACCCTTGCAAGCCTTGATGGTGTTGTTGTCGTTGTTGGACATTTCTTCCATAGTCTTTTTATATAATTGTGAAGACGTAATTTTGGAGGGAAGAGCAGGCTCAATCTCTTGAAGGAGATTATCGTCACAATATATATATATATATATTAGTATATTTTGGTAGCAGTCTTTCCTGTAGACATATATTATTAAATATGACCGAAAAAGTAAGATTAATAATTCTAACGCGAATTTTCTCAATCTTTCGTACATTTCGTTTCACTGTTGGAGGTAAATCAAAAATCAATTCTCCAAAATTCATTTTTATTTCTAGTCTGACGCGACACGAGCGCGTTTCGTAAAACTTATTACATTTTCAAAGACTTTAGTTCACAAATACACAACTGAATAGAACTTACGCATCTCCGATTTTATATCTACATTTGAGTGAGGTGGAAGGGGTGATGTGGCATTAACACAAGACAGAACAAGATGTGGTATTAATAGGGTATTAATTTCATCAACAATGTTGATGAAATTAATACCCTATTAATACCACATGAGGTAATGAGGTGATAGCCGAGGCTATTTGAACCACCCCACCGCCAGCACTCGGATAGTAATCTTGGGCATAGCTTTTTTGTCATTATGTCCGGTCGTGATGGTCAAGTGGATTAAGGCGTCTTGTACATACCAGTTGCGTTGCTCCTGGGAGTATGGGTTCGAGTCACTTCTGGGGTGTGAGTTTTCAGTTGCATATTGTCCTGGGGACCATTCAGGCTTGTTCGCATTTGTGTTCCTCACGTGTGCCCCAAAAAATGAGGTGATTTGGTAAAATGCTATGCCCAAGATTACTATCCGAGTGCCGGCGGTGGGGTGGTTCAAATAGCCTCGGCTATCACATTATGTCCGGTCGTGATGGTCAAGTGGATTAAGGCGTCTTGTACATACCAGTTGCGTTGCTCCTGGGAGTGTGGGTTCGAGTCACTTCTGGGGTGTGAGTTTTCAGTTGCATATTGTCCTGGGGACCATTCAGGCTTGTTCGCATTTGTGTTCCTCACGTGTGCCCCAAAGAATGAGGTGATTGGTAAAATGCTATGCCCAAGATTACTATCCGAGTGCCGGCGGTGGGGTGGTTCAAATAGCCTCGGCTATCACCTCATTATGTCCGGTCATGATGGTCAAGTGGATTAAGGCGTCTTGTACATACCAGTTGCGTTGCTCCTGGGAGTATGGGTTCGAGTCACTTCTGGGGTGTGAGTTTTCAGTTATAGAGATATATTATATATAATATATATATATATATATATATATATATATATATATATATATTATATATATATATATATATATATATATATATATATATATATATATATATATATATATATATATATATATATATATATATTATATATATATATATATTATATATATATATATATATATATATATATATATATATATATATATATATATATATATATATATATATATATATATATATATATATATGGGAATGAAAATGGAACTGCAAGATATGATGCTTGCGTGTACTCACCTAGTTGTACTTGCCTAGTTGTGCTTGCGGGGGTTGAGCTCTGACTCTTTGGTCCCGCCTCTCAACCGTCAATCAACAGGAGTACAGGTTCCTGAGCCTATTGGGCTCTATCATATCTACACTTGAAACTGTGTATGGAGTCAGCCTCCACCACATCACTTCCTAATGCATTCCATTTGTCAACCACTCTGACACTAAAAATGTTCTTTCTAATATCTCTGTGGCTCATTTCACAGTTTCCACCTGTGTCCCTCTTGTGTTAAATAGCCTGTCTTTATCTACCCTATCAATTCCCTTCAGAATCTTGAATGTGGTGATCATGTCCCCCCTAACTCTTCTGTTTTCCAGTGAAGTGAGGTTTAATTCCCGTAGTCTCTCCTCGTAGCTCATACCTCTCAGCTCGGGTACTAGTCTGGTGGCAAACCTTTGAACCTTTTCCAGTTTGGTCTTATCCTTGACTAGATATGGACTCCATGCTGGTGCCGCGTACTCCAGGATTATCATGACATATGTGGTATACAAAGTTCTGAATGATTCTTTACACAAGTTTCTGAATGCCGTTCGTATGTTGGCCAGCCTGGCATACGCCGCTGATGTTATCCGCTTGATATGTGCTGCAGGAGACAGGTCTGGCGTGATATCAACCCCCAAGTCTTTTTCCTTCTCTGACTCCTGAAGTGTGTGTGTGTGTGTGTGTGTGTGTGTGAGTGTGAGTGTGTGTGAGTGTGAGTGTGTGTGGTGTGTGTGTGTGTGTGTGTGTGTGTGTGTGTGTGTGTGTGTGTGTGTGTGTGTGAGTGTGTGTGTGTGTGAGTGTGTGTATGTGTGTGTGTGTGTGTGTGTGTGAGTGTGTGTATGTGTGTGTGTGTGTGTGTGTGTGTGTGTGTGTGTGTGTGAGTGTGTGTGTGTGTGAGTGTGTGTATGTGTGTGTGAGTGTGTGTGTGTGTGTGTGTGTGTGTGTGTGTGTGTGTGTGTGTGTGTGTGTGTGTGTGTGTGTGTGTGTGTGTGTGTGTGTGTGTGTGAATCACAACAATTAACACGTTATGAAAAATGTGAGTGTCAAACCACGAAAGAAGAATTAAAACAGGAATTTCCTTTAGTAATTGCGTATTTAATAATACATCTTCAGAAGGGTGAAGATGTATTATTAATACATCTTCACCCTGAACCACATCTATAATGTTCCTCAGCTGACCCACAGCAACCTTCCCCTGTATCCCAGTCCTCCCCACCATTCGCCCCCCCCCTACCTCATCCACTCATCCTCCTAACAATCCTCACTATCCCTTCCCCTCGTCCTCCCCACCATCTCCCACTCCAACGTTCCCTTGTCCTCCCTACTATTCCCCTCTCCCCTGTCCCCTTGTCCTCCCCTCCATTCTCCATTCCTCTATCCCTTCGTCCCCACCATCCCCAACTCCCCCTTCCCTCATCTTCCCCACCATTACCCACTCCCTCATCCGATGCATTCCCAAATGATCTGATGTTCCCATCAGAAAATTGGGAACCTCAAGTGATCTGATGTGCCCATTACTGAAATATAAGAAAAACAGTTTAAAAATGAAATTAAAAAATAAATAAATAAAACTGTACTCACGAAATGAACGGTGTTGTAAACAACACAGCTCACTTCCAATGTGGTAAACAACACAGCTCACTTCCAATGTGGTAAACAACACAGCTCACTTCCAATGTGGTAAACAACACAGCTCACTTCCAATGTGGTAAACAACACAGCTCACTTCCAATGTAATGTCACACAAAATAATTTAATCAAAATGAAAATAAATCAAAATCTTTGAAAATTCAATTTATCAATGCAATGGGAAACATTGAAATGGAATCGTAACATATTTAGTATAGCGTTTGTTGCTATTTCATGCAACAGATGGCGCTGTTTAAAAAAAAATGATTTTGCCTGTAACAGGTGTGACATCTATATAGTAGGTTTATAAACACGCACATATTAGAATGGAACGTTGTGTCAAAATTTCAAAGCAATCAGTGAAGAACTTTCAGAGATTAGCGATTTTGAACAAACGAGCATTTACTTTTTTATTTGTATACTAGCTGTACCCGGCACGCGTTGCTGTGGCTCAGTCTGGTTAAATGGAAAAGAAAGAAAAGAAAAGTGCACATTTCTAATATGTTTAATTTCACAATGCTTGTGGGTATACAATATTTTTCTTGTTCCATTGTGTGTGAAGATATAGAGATTGTCTGGTTGCTGACTCTAGAACACACAACTGTCCATGTGAGAAGCAATCTGTGTCTAGATCTAAACCGCACAATTTTAAAGATTAGCCCTGTACTTTGTTGATGGTGATTGCAAACGCCAATAGAATTGGAAATTACAGTCTCTTAAATTAAAATGGCATATTCGTTGGAATCATGGGAATGCGAGGAATGAGGACATCTTCACCTTTGAAAGGTCCTGTCAAGATGGTTCCTTTTACGACGTTGCTGATTAATTTTTTTACTCCAACCCGCGTGCCGCTGCAAAGCTTTGGCTGGTTGATATTTCATAATATGATAATAGGCACACCACTTCTCAATTGCAGTACATGCGGTGGTATCCCTGGCAGATCGAGTTAATTCAAAAATTCTGTTGGGTAATTAACCGCTTCATCTGCTACCACAACAGTGTTGACGGACTTGTATGTGACTGCCTCGCTTTGTATGTTAGACTGAATGATATTGTTAAGTTCGTAGAGGTCTTTGTTCTTGGGCGCATGAACAGCTCGTTCACTCAGCCAATCGTGATTCTTATAATTGGTTTGAATTTTGGGAAATACTCTTTCATCCTATTCTTCTTTTGACATCATTAAATTATAGAAGTTATGAATCAATGAAATTCGCCCTGAGGTCAGATCAACCTGCACGTTTCCGTTCCCAATTTTCAGAAACTGATGTGAGAATATCTCAGCTGATGGATCATTTTGCAGCTGGACACGCATGTTTGTAGTTAATTTAAATGTCTTTACATGGCACCACAAAATAGAGTATTTCAGGCAAGCATTTATTTCGTCCTCTGGTGTCGATCGAGGAATCACAGGTAATGTTTGCCTGAAATCTCCTGCAAGCAATATTAATGCGTTCCCAAATGGTCTGATGTTTCCAAGCAAATCTTGCAATGATCGATCAAGAGCCTCGAGCGATTTTTTGTAGGCCATTGTGCATTCATCCCAAACAATAAGTTCGTATTTCTGCAATACTTTTCCCATGCCGGATGCTTTGGAAATGTTGCACGTGGGAATTTCAATTAATTGCATGTTCAATGACAATTTCAAAGCCGAATGAGCAGTTCTTCCACCTGGTAGCCATATCGCAGCAATTCCGGAAAAACGCAAGAGCTAGGCTATGCCATTTTGGGATTGAATTGCTGCCAGAATCAATCTAATTAGGTTTATTTCACCAGTTCCTCCTGGCGCATCTAAGAAGACGATTTCTCCAAGCCCGTTATTGACAGTTTTAATTATTTGATCGTAAAAGTCTTTTTGCTCAAGCTTTAGCTTAGGAATATTTGATTGCACATATGACAACAGATCATCTGTGATATAATTTTGTCCACGACGCAATTCTGCATCCGAACTAAGCAGCAGCAGATCGATTCGATGATACCTTACCTTACCTTGAGGTGCTTCCGGGGCTTAGCATCCCCGCGGCCCGGTCGTCGACCTGGCCTCCTGGTTGCTGGACTGATCAACCAGGCTGTTGGACGCGGCTGCTCGCAGCCTGACGTATGAGTCACAGCCTGGTGGATGAGGTATCCTTTGGAGGTGCTTATCCAGTTCTCTCTTGAACACTCTGAGGGGTTCGCCAGTTATGTCCCTTATGTGTAGTGGAAGCGTGTTGAACAGTCTCGGGCCTCTGATGTTGATAGAGTTCTCTCTCAGAGTACCTGTTGCACCTCTGCTTTTCAACAGGGGTATTCTGCACATCCTGCCATGTCTTTTGGTCTCATGTGATGTTATTTCTGTGTGCAGGTTTGGGACCAGCCCCTCTAATATTTTCCACGTGTAAATTGTTATGTAGCTCTCCCGCCTGCGCTCAAGGGAGTACAGTTTTAGGCTCTTTAGTCGGTCCCAATACTTTAGATGTTTTACTGAGTGGATTCTAGCAGTAAAGGATATCTGCACGCTCTCCAGGTCAGCAATTTCTCCAGCTTTGAAAGGGGCTGTCATTGTGCAGCAGTACTCCACTCTAGAGAGCACAAGCGTTTTGAAAAGTATCATCATCGGTATAGCATCTCTAGTGTGAAAACTTCTTGTTATCCAACCTGTCATTTTTCTTGCAGTTGTGACGGCTACTTTATTGTGTTCTTTAAAGGTAAAGTCTTCCGACATATGAGTACACCCAGATCCTTTACATTGCTTTTTCGTTCTATGTTATGATTTGCCTGAGTTTTGTACGTGGTTTCTGTTTTTATATTTTCATTTTTCCATAGCGCATGAGCTGGAACTTATCCTCGTTGAATACCATATTATTTTCTGTAGCCCATAGAAAGACCTGATCTACATCTGATTGGAGGTTTGCCGTGTCCTCTATGTTGCCTACTCTCATGAAAATCCTAGTGTCATCTGCAAAAAATGATACTGTGCAATAGGTTGTGTTCTTGTCTATATATATGAGGATGAGAAAAAGTACTGGAGCAAGCACAGTACCCTGGGGGACTGAGCTCTTCACGGTTGATGGGCTGGATTTTATTTTGTTGACTATTACACATTGGGTTCTGTTAGTCAGGAAATTGTAGATCCATCTGCCTATTTTTCCGGTAATTCCTTTTGAACGCATTTTATGTGCAATAACACCATGGTCACATTTATCAAAAGCTTTTGCGAAATCTGTAAATTACATCAGCGTTTTGTTTGTCTTCCATAGCATCTAATGCCATATCATAGTGGTCCAGCAACTGCGACAGGCAAGAGCGCCCTGTTCTGAAACCATGTTGTCCGGGTTTTGGAGATGCTGGGATTCCATGCATTTTGTGATCTTACTTTTTAGCACTCTCTCAAAATTTTTTATGATGTGCGATGTTAGTGCTATCGGTCTGTAATTTTTTGCCTCTGCCTTATTTCTTCCTTTATGAAGTGGTGCTATCTCTGCTGTTTTTAGTATATCAGGGATAACGCCAGTATCTAGGCTTTGTCTCCACAGAATGTGGAGGGCCTGCGATAGTGGTTTTTTACAGTTATTGATGAATATGGAGTTCCAAGAATCCGGGCCTGGTGCAGAGTGCATAGGCATACTGTTTATGGCTTCTTCAAAATCCAGTGGGAATAGGGTGACGTCTGATAAATGATTTGATATTGGTATCATATCCATGATAAATTCATTTGGGTTATCAATCTTTAGTGCGTTTAATGGCTCGCTGAAAACAGAGTCGTACTGCTTCCTCAGTAGCTCGCTCATTTCTTTGTTGTCATCGGTGAAAGTTCCATCTCCCTTTCGCAGGGGCCCGATACTTGATGTGGTTTTTGATCTTGATTTTGCATAGGAGAAAAAAATATTTCGGATTTCTCTCTATTTCACTGATGGCCTTTTGCTCCCTTTGCCTCTCCTGGGTTTTGTATGATTCTTGTAGCTTGATTTCAATTGTTTCTATTTCTCTACCTAACCTTCTTCGCCGTTCTTGAGATAGGGTGCGACTCTCAAGTTGTTCCGCGATTCGTTTTCTTCGCCTATATAGGGAACGATGTTCCCTTTCCAATCTGCATCTCTTCCTCTTTTTTTCTGATGGCATTCCCAACTGAGAACTTTGCGATTTCAAAGCACAAATCTTCAATCATTATCAACGCTTCGTTGTAGATTTCTGCTATGGAATCCATGTTCATATATGAATTTTCCTTGCGTATTCGACGAACAATATCTTCAGCCATGTGCGATTAATATTTCTCACATAACTCTGTTGGAGATGAAGCAGAACCGGTGGTCAATATGATTGCAAACAATGCACGAATTTGATTTGGATGTGACGTGTTGGACGCGTCAATAATACATACATCCCAGTGTCGGTCGTTCTCCAATAAATTCAGAGCTTGACATGCACTACGGAAAGTGGCATGTGTTAGGCCGTTGACAAATCTCAATTGCTGGAAAGCCGTTGGACCGGGCACATTTACCAACAGCTTGTGAAGAAAGAAGCATTCATCTTGTTTGGGATGCACAGTGTACAGTCTGCCTATCGTAGTTTGAATATGACAGGTTATCCGTCGACTCGCTCTCCTCGTTTACGTCATTCAAATGATTTTCTACTGGCATTCCATGTGTAATACGTCATCACTTCCGAATACAGCAGTGTTGTCGCAAACGCGTCATTTTGATATAACGTGAAGAACGCAGTTAACGTTGTAGCCGGTAGATTCATGGCTATTTGTGGCACATATGCAGCAATAAAATAAATGCGTTGTACATTTTCTTGTTTTCAAAACAAAAAATACTTACGAAATATTTCAATTCAAACGCAGATCAATCAGCACAGCTCAATTCCACTGCTAATTGTACTGAAAAATAAGAAGAACAATTAAAAAAACGAATGAAAAAAATAAAAAAATATAAAATAAACTATACTCATGAAATGAACGGTATAGTAAAGAACATCGCTCAATTCCAACGTAATGACACGCAAAATAATTGAATCAAAATGAAAATCAATCAAAATCTATGAAAATTTAACTTTAACAAGGCAATTGAAAACATAAAACTGGAATCCTAACATATTTAGAATAGCGTGTGTTGATTTTACATCCAACAGATGGCGCTGTTTATTTATTTTTTCCTGTCAAAGGTGAGGCATGTATATAGTAGGTATATCAAAACACGCCTGTTCGAATGAAACGTATTGTCAAAATTTCAAATCAATCAGTAAAGTGGTTTCAAAGATTTCCCTCACATGAAAAACACATGAAAAACAATTTAAAAGAAGCATGTTTTTCTCACGTCACAGACGTGACATCTATATTGCATATAAAAAAACCTGCTCGGATGCAAATGGGATGTTGTGTCATAATTTCAAAGTAATATGTGAAGAATTTTCGGAGATTAGCGATTTTGAACAAACGAACATTTCCATTTTCATTTATATAGATATAATAGATATATATATATATCTATACCTGAGCACGGTTATAGCTATATGTGTGTAAATCACGAAAATTAGCACGTGATGAAATATGTGACAGTGTCAGACCACGGAGGAAGAATTGAAACAGGAATTTCCTTAAGCACTTTTGTATATTAATACATCTTCTGAAGGATTGATTTACAAGATTGATAAAGATTAAGCCACCCAAGAGGTGGCACGGGCATGAATAGCCCGTAATGATTTACAAGTCATTATGAATGGGAATTAGGTGGATACAGATAAGAGCCGCATAAGACCTGCAGAAGGCCTATTGGCCCACACGAGGAAGCTCCTGTTTATACCCAACAATAGGCCCACACATGGGTAATAACAGCATAAGATAGTAAATATTTACAGTGAATTAGTGAGACAGTAGTGAGTTCCCTCCCTCTGACTGTGTAGTGTTCCCTCCCTCTGACTGTGTAGTGTTCCCTGCCTCTGACTGTGTAGTGTTCTCTCTCCCTGACTGTGTAGTGTTCCCTCCCTCTGACTGTGTAGTGTTCCCTCCCCCTGACTGTGTAGTGTTCCCTCCCCTGACTGTGTAGTGTTCCCTCCCCCCTGACTGTGTAGTGTTCCCTCCCTCTGACTGTGTAGTGTTCCCTCCCCCTGACTGTGTAGTGTTCCCTGCCTCTGACTGTGTTGTGTTCTCTCTCCCTGACTGTGTAGTGTTCCCTCCCCCTGACTGTGTAGTGTTCCCTCCCCTGACTGTGTAGTGTTCCCTCCCCCTGACTGTGTAGTGTTCCCTCCCCCTGACTGTGTAGTGTTCCCTCCCTCTGACTGTGTAGTGTTCCCTCCCCCTGACTGTGTAGTGTTCCCTGCCTCTGACTGTGTTGTGTTCTCTCTCCCTGACTGTGTAGTGTTCCCTCCCCTGACTGTGTAGTGTTCCCTCCCCCTGACTGTGTAGTGTTCCCTCCCCCTGACTGTGTAGTGTTCCCTCCCCCTGACTGTGTAGTGTTCCCTCCCCCTGACTGTGTTCTTGGTGCCAGGGTAATGTTCTTAGTGCCAGGGTAATGTTCTTAGTGCCAGGGTAATGTTCTTGGTGCCAGGGTAATGTTCTTAGTGCCAGGGTAATGTTCTTAGTGCCAGGGTAATGTTCTTGGTGCCAGGGTAATGTTCTTAGTGCCAGGGTAATGTTCTTAGTGCCAGGGTAATGTTCTTAGTGCCAGGGTAATGTTCTTAGTGCCAGGGTAATGTTCTTGGTGCCAGGGTAATGTTCTTAGTGCCAGGGTAATGTTCTTAGTGCCAGGGTAATGTTCTTGGTGCCAGGGTAATGTTCCTAGTCACAAGGTGGTGTCCACAGGGACCAGGAGGTGTCCACAGGGACCAGGAGGTGTCCACAGGGACCAGGAGGTGTCCACAGGGACCAGGAGGTGTCCACAGGGACCAGGAGGTGTCCTCAGTGACCAGGTGTCCACAGGGACCAGGAGGTGTCCACAGGGACCAGGAGGTGTCCACAGGGACCAGGAGGTGGGAAATAAGAGGATGTGTTGCCCACAAAATCTTCCCGTCACACACCTCTCCCAGGCACCGTGTTGACAGCCTCGCTAACTGAGCTTCTCGCTCTCTTTAGAGCCGTCCTCGGCGGGAGCTGCTCTCTCTCTGCCGCTCACCCGCTAAGTGCATTATATTCTCATTTGTGTGAGGGTGTAGACTGTGTTGCCTGCAGGGAACACAGCCTGGTGTTGGTGTAGACTGTGTTGCCTGCAGGGAACACAGCCTGGTGTTGGTGTAGACTGTGTCGCCTGCAGGAAACACAGCCTGGTGTTGGTGTAGACTGTGTTGCCTGCAGGGAGCACAGCCTGGTGTTGGTGTAGACTGTGTTGCCTGCAGGGAACACAGCCTGGTGTTGGTGTAGACTGTGTTGCCTGCAGGGAGCACAGCCTGGTGTTGGTGTAGACTGTGTTGCCTGCAGGGAGCACAGCCTGGTGTTGGTGTAGACTGTGTTGCCTGCAGGGAACACAGCCTGGTGTTGGTGTAGACTGTGTTGCCAGCAGGGAGCACAGCCTGGTGTTGGTGTAGACTGTGTTGCCTGCAGGGAACACAGCCTGGTGTTGGTGTAGACTGTGTTGCCTGCAGGGAGCACAGCCTGGTGTTGGGGTAGACTGTGTTGCCTGCAGGGAACACAGCCTGGTGTTGGTGTAGACTGTGTTGCCTGCAGGGAGCACAGCCTGATGTTGGTGTAGACTGTGTTGCTGCAGGGAGCACAGCCTGGTGTTGGGGTAGACTGTGTTGTTTGCGGGGAGCACAGCCTGGTGTTGGTGTAGACTGTCTTGCCTGCAGGGAGCACAGCCTGGTGTTGGGGTAGACTGTCTTGCCTGCAGGGAACACAGCCTGGTGTTGGTGTAGACTGTGTCGCCTGCAGGGAACACAGCCTGGTGTTGGTGTAGACTGTGTTGCCTGCAGGGAGCACAGCCTGGTGTTGGTGTAGACTGTGTTGCCTGCAGGGAGCACAGCCTGGTGTTGGTGTAGACTGTGTTGCCTGCAGGGAACACAGCCTGGTGTTGGTGTAGACTGTGTCGCCTGCAGGGAACACAGCCTGGTGTTGGTGTAGACTGTGTTGCCTGCAGGGAGCACAGCCTGGTGTTGGTGTAGACTGTGTTGCCTGCAGGGAACACAGCCTGGTGTTGGTGTAGACTGTGTTGCCTGCAGGGAGCACAGCCTGGTGTTGGTGTAGGCTGTGTCGCCTGCAGGGAGCACAGCCTGGTGTTGGTGTAGACTGTCTTGCCTGCGGGGAGCACAACCTGGTGTTGGGGTAGACTGTGTTGCCTGCAGGTAAGGAGCCTTGGGAGAGGCGAAAGACAGAGGAAAGGGGAGATTGAAAGAGATTGAAAGAGAGTGGAAGAGAAGGGGAAAGTTGGAGATGGGATAGTAGAAAGGAGAGGGGGGGTGGGTAGGAGTGGGGTGAGAGAGAGGGGGGGTGGTGAACGGGGGAGAAGGGGTGTTGGGATTAGAAGAGGAAATTGAGATGGGAAATAGTGGATAGATTGGGAGAGAAGATAGAGACGTGAATGGGTGGGGGAGGGGAGAGATTGAGAAAGTTGAGAGTGAAGGAGACGCGGAGAAGGGAAGGAAAGGGGAGTGAAAAATTTGGTGGAGTAGTGTGACCAGAGTGCGAGAGGGCTTGAGAAGGGTAGAGGGGAGAAGAGAGAGAGAGTGGAGGATAGAAGAGGGAGAGAGACTCGGACACCGCCGGCCACACCCTCTAGCAATTATATATGTTACCTCAACGTCCACCTATCCTGTCCTCAGGGCTACTATCCCGGGATATCTTGAGGATATCTTGAGATAATTTCGGGGCTTTAGTGTCCCCGCGGCCCGGTCCTCGACCAGGCCTCCACCCCCAGGAAGCAGCCCGTGACAGCTGACTAACACCCAGGTACCTATTTACTGCTAGGTAACAGGGGCATTCAGGGTGAAAGAAACTTTGCCCATTTGTTTCTGCCTCGTGCGGGAATCGAACCCGCGCCACAGAATTACGAGATAGTGACAGAGGCACCGTGGAGGCGCAGGTACGGGAACACCGGGGACACTCACCACTCAGTTGCCATCAGAGTTGCCATCAGAGTTGCCATCAACTCTAAACGAGAAGAGAAACGACTGAAGTGCAATTGTAAGATTATTTCCATAAGACTATGTAACAGTAAACACCTGACCGCTACCGGACGGGAGAAAACTGTTTGGCACCTGAGATGTGTGTGTGCGTGTGTGTGTGTGGGTTGTTTGGTACCTGAGATGTGTGTATGTGTGGGTTGTTTGGTACCTGAGATGTGTGTATGTGTGGGTTGTTTGGTACCCGAGATGTGTGTATGTGTGGGTTGTTTGGTACCCGAGATGTGTGTGTGTATGTGTGTGTGTGTGTGGGTTGTTTGGTACCCGAGATGTGTGTGTGTATGTGTGTGTGTGTGTGGGTCGTTTGGTACCTGAAATGTATGTGTGTGTGTGGGTCGTTTGGTACCTGAGATGTGTGTGTGTGTGTGGGTCGTTTGGTACCTGAGATGTGTGTGTGTGTGTGTGGGTTGTTTGGTACCTGAGATGTGTGTGTGTGTGTGGGTCGTTTGGTACCTGAGATGTGTGTGTGTGTGGGTTGTTTGGTACCTGAGATGTGTGTGTGTGTGGGTTGTTTGGTACCTGAGATGTGTGTATGTGTGTGTGTGGGTCGTTTGGTACCTGAGATGTGTGTGTGTGTGTGGGTTGTTTGGTACCTGAGATGTGTGTGTGTGGGTCGTTTGGTACCTGAGATGTGTGTGTGTGTGTGGGTCGTTTGGTACCTGAGATGTGTGTGTGT